>LHUT01007819.1:0-10398 GCA_001412135.1 Silene latifolia subsp. alba | reverse complement strand
GATCGAGTAAACTCCAAATGCCTCATTTCGATCGAGTTCAGCATGGACTCGATCGAGCTTCCTTGACCACCAGAACCACTCGATCGAACAGAAAACCATTCGATCGAGGACCAGCCACTGAACCAGCTTGACTCTTCATTTGGTTAGCTTCCAAATACTCATTTGCGCTTCCCGAGGCATGGTAATTCTGCTCAAAACCTTCCATCTCCACAAATGCATGCTAAGGGGACTGAATAAGGCACGATTTCACTACTTTCAGGTCCGTTCCTGCAAATGAGACGAACCAAACCAAAGTAGCCTATTCAAGGCATTTTGCAATACAAAACTAGGATAATGACATGGAAATGCGGGCAAGAAGAGGCCAAAAAGAACTATATAAATTGGACGTATCAATCGGTAGTTACACCAATTACTGTAAATGAGGTAATAAATTCGCTCTTCTTCATCAATCTACCAGGATCGAACAGAATATTGTTAGGGATAAGAACATAAGCAGTCCGGTGTCGCCGGTTCATGGGATTAATTTGGGGATTTCCACTAGGGGTGGTATTGAGGTTAATGAGGGGCGTCCTTCAGTCCAGCCACCTGGATTAGAGGAATTGCCGTCTTAAAATGGGGGGAAAAATCATGGGCTGATCGTTTGTTTCAATCTAAAGTGGAAATGGCTGTTGTTCTTGAGTATGAGGATAATGCTATTGTTTTTGAGTATGAGGATGTTGAATCAGAATTGTTGTACTGGGCAAATTCCCTGGTGGGACAATTCATTGGGGGACGTATAACTGTTCAGCAGGTTAAGGATTTTGTTAGGAAATCGTGGGGACATATTCTGGCACCTGAAGTGGTTTATTACAAGAAAGGTTGGTTCATTTGTCGTTTCTCTAAAGCTGAGGATGTAGCCACAATTCTTCATGGTGGTCCTTGGAACCTGGGGGCATGCCCTAGTGCTAAAGAAATGGCATTCTACCATTGGTGCAGAGTTAGAAAGCACTTCTATGGTGCCTGTTTGGATTACCTTGCCTGGCCTGGACCCTCAGCTTTGGTCTGCTTCTTCACTCATCAAAATAGCTAGTAAGATAGACAAACCACTCTATGCTGATCCAGTAACTACAAATAAGGAGAGGCTATCGTTTTCTCGTATAATGGTTGAAATTGATGTCTCTAAACCCTTTGTGGATGATGTTCTCATTCATACACCTACTCTTGGGGATATATTGCAGCCCGTCTCTTATGAATGGGTTCCCTATTTTTGTAGCCATTGTAAAAAATTGGGCTATGAGCAGAATAAATGCAGATTACTTAAGAAGGATAAAGTTGGAGAAGGAGTTTCAACAGTGGTAGCTGCTGATCCCACTACTACTGTGGATAAATTGAAGGATGGAGGTAGGAACTTGGGTGATGAAAATAGTATCCTTACTAAGAGGTCTGGGAGTCAGAGCTTAGATGGGGGCACTGTGATCATCACTTCAATGGAAGGTGAGAGGACATCTGGTTCGCCATTGGCAGAAGGTGTTGTGAACACTTCTGCTTTTGGAGATGCCAACCCTAGGACAACCACTCATGAGCTGCTGTAGAAAGGTATGAGTGTGGTGGGGAAACCCAGAACCCTGCTCAATGTGCCCTTGCACAGTTTAGTTCTCATGACCCCAAAAATGGTTTGCTAGTTGATATCACCGCAGGTGGCTTCACCTTAGTGGGAAAAAGGAAAGGTAAAAGAGATTTGAAGTTTTTTACACCAAGAGAAGGCCATAACCAGGACTATAATGTGATTGAGGATGGTCCACCTACTACTTCACCATGAGACTATGCACATGGAATATTAGGGGTATGAATAAAGGTTTTAAGCAGCAGAAGGTTATCAACTTCTATGTTAAAAATAAGATTGATATTATGAGGGTTTTAGAAACTCGTATTAGGCCTAATAAATTAAGTAGGATTACTGCTGGTAGGTTCAGTAGGTTTGTTGTCTTAAATAATTATGATCATCATAATAGCGGTAGACTTCGGATTATTTGGAGAAAGAACTTAGGGTATGATATTACTGTTTTAAGTGTTACAAGCCAATGGATACATTTTCAAGTCAAAGTTGGAGGAAGAAGTTTCTTGGTTACTATGGTTTATGCTTCTAACGGTGTTGTTATTAGAAGAGGCATTTTATGTCTGCTCAACAACCTCAAGAGCCTTGGATATTGATGGGAGATTTCAACTGTGTTAGATATATGGAGGAGAGAATTAGCAATTCTCCACCATACTATCAAGATATTGCTGATTTACAGCATGGGATTCAACAAAGTGGGGTGGATGACTTAGCTTGTGCTGGTTGTAGATTCACCTGGACTAATAAACAGGATGAAGGGGACAGGAAATGGATGAAGCTTGATAGAGCTTTAGTTAATGTTGCTTGGGTTACTGATTTGCCCAGTTCGTATGCTGATGCTTTTAAGCCAGGTGTATTTGACTACTCTCCAATTGTGGTGGAGACAACCTGGGGGCAACAAATCCCAAAGAAGTTCAGATTCTTGAATTGTTGGACTAAACATTCTTCATTCCCAGCTTTACTGGATAGGGGGTGGTGTGGGGAGCAATCTGGTAACCACATGTAAGCTTTGCTTGCTTGTTAAAGGAGCCTTAAACAGAATCTGTAACAATTGCACAAGGAGAGTTTTTCAAGTATATCCGATCGAGTTAAAAATATTGAGGAAGCCCTAAGAGTATGCCAAAGGGAAATCCAATCAGATCCTCTTAATGATTCACTTCCGAATCAAGAGAAGGAACTCTGTGAAAATTATTGTAAGTTTAAAACCATTGAGCTTCACATAGCTTATCAGAAAGCAAATTAAAAGCACATGACATCAAAATGGGGGATGCTAGCACCTCCTAGTTTTTCTCAAAAGTTGCACAAAGGAGGAACATTAATGCAATTCACAAATTGCAGGATAGTAATGGGAAAGTGTGTGAAAGTCTGAATGATATTGTACAAGCTTTTCTACAGTATTATACTCGGCTTTTTGGCACAGAGCAGCCTGTTGTTGAGGCACCTGCTGGGTTATTTTTAGCACAAGGATATTTGATAGAGGAGGAAAAAATGGGACTGATTCTCTCAGTATCAGCTCATGAGGTTAAGCAAGCATTGTTTTCTATAGATGAGAATAAGGCACCTGGCCCTGATGGAGTCACTAGTGCTTTCTACAAGGAAACCTGGGCTCGCACTGGGGCTACTGTCACCAGTGCTGTACTGGAATTTTTTGAAACTGGGAGGATGAGTAGGGGCCTTAATTCTACTATTATCTCCCTTATACTTAAGATGAGTTGTCTAAACTATGTCCTAGACTATAGACCTATCTTATGTTGCAACACTCTCGACAAATTTATTAGTAAGATATTGACTTCTCATCTTAAAAGTGTTATACCTTCACTTGTGAGGACTGAGCAAGTTGCTTTTGTGGCTGGTAGAAGCATTTTTGATAATTCTTTGCTAAGCACTGAGTTGGTAAAAGGGTATGGTAGAGCAGGCATATCTCCCAGATGTGTCATCAAAGTTGATATTAGGAAGGCGTTTGACTCAATTAGTTGGACTTTTCTCCAGGATATTTTGCATAAAATGGGGCTACCTTATCAGTTTGTTACCTGGATTATGACCTGTTTTTCTTCCACTCACTTTCTTTGAGTTTTAATGGGGGATTTGTAGGATATTTCAAGGGTGAGAGGTGTCTCAAGCAAGGAGACCCTCTATCTCCTTTACTTTTTGTTATCTGTAAGGAAGTGCTGTCAAAGAGGTTGAGGAATTTGGATGGGTTCGACTATCACCCAAAGTATGCAAGGATCAAGCTCTCTCATCTCATTTTTGCATAAAAGGGCAATTTCAACCTCTGATTGATAAAATTAAACAGAGGATTGAACACTGGTCTACTAGGCAGTTATCCTATGCTAGTAAGATTCCATTGCTTAACTCGGTTATTTTTGGAGTGGAGAATTTCTGGTGTGCCTTCTTTCTGATGCCAAAGGGTATTATAAAAGCTATTGATAGAGATTGAAGAGATTTTTAGTGGGGATCCACTGATGGGCGCAGTAGGATGATATTTTTAAAATGGGACAGAGTTTGCACAAATAGAGAATAAGGGGGGATGGGGATAAAGGAATTACTCAGCTGGAATAAAGCATTGCAGATGAAGATTTTCTTAAGACTAAGTATCAAACCTAACACTATTTGGGCACAATGGTGCAGATGCTACTTACTTAAACAACAGGATATCTGGACTATTCAAAGTCCTACCAATTGTTCTATGTTCTGGAAGTCATTACTAAATACCAGGGATGAATTTGTTCAGGGGTGTAGAGGATTGGATGTTGTTTTTAAGGTGCTTGGTATCCGGGAGGATAAGAAGCAGAAAACACAGGTTCTCTATGAAGTATTCAGACATGGTAGGCCTCGAGTTGGTTGGGTTAAGCCCTTGTTGGATTCTGTGGTGGTGCCCAGGCATCACTTTGTCAGCATTCTTGCTACCTGGAGATGTCTTGCCACATATGACAATCTGATTAGAAGGGGGATTAGTCTGGTTAGTCGGTGGATTCTCTGCCAGCAAGCTTGTGAAACAGGGAGTCACTTATTCTTTGAATGTAGGTTTACAACCTCTATTCTGCAGGATATCCTTCTTTGGTTAGGCGTGAGGAGGAGTCCACTTTCCTTGAAGCATGAATTGTATAGACAAGCTCAGTTTAGGAGGGCTCATTAGAAAAAGAAATGGGCTCGATGTAGCTTGGCTGTGATTGTTTATTCCATCTGGGAAGAACGGAATGTGATCGAGTCTTTAGGGAACAGTACTCTACTGCTAGACAAATTGTAAATCGTATTAAATATAATGTTTCTTTAAGGATGTATGCTTGGCAAAATTAGATGTCTAATGAGGAGATGATGAGTTCCTTTGTTAGCTAGGACTGATGGTGTAATGGATTTTCTTTGTAATTGGCATGTTTGATTAATGAGAAATAACATTTTACAAAAAAAATATGAGTGTTCTTTTTTAAAAAATATATCTTTTTATTCTGAAGTAACTAACCCACGTTTTAACTTTATTTATACAAAACATTGAATTTAATTAATATGATATAAGTGATATAAAAAACTAGAAAACCTAAATATTTCTCTCTCTAAATGAGAGTTCTTACCCTCTGGGGTTTGTTCCACCGCCTCCACCTCTCCGACAAAAACCAAACAAATCAGTCTTTCTTCTTACCACATCAGCCTAACTTCATCTTTTTCTTCCACTAATCAATCTCCTCTGCCAAACTCACCACTTCAGTTTGTCGTGATGACATGTCGGCTGCTAGCCAGGGTTCTTACACGTGTAATTTGCTGCTCCGTTTAGCTGCCACGTCGTCACTCTGGCCAAACCTTTTATTCTTGTTCTACTATAAATTGCTTTCTACTCTTTTTAATTAGTCCATATCTCCACCTTGTTTGTTTTCATACTTCTTTAATCACAAATATGGCCTCATCCTCCTTCACCGCTCCTTGTAGGGCCGGTGTTAGTATAAATTTACCTCCACACTTATGTGTAGACCTTACGGGTTTAGATTTTAATAGAGGTCTCACGGCCCGTTTTATCGATCAACGTTATCTTGATGTTGACCGGATTTTGCAACAGAATGGTATCCACTGGAGGTTAAATGGGTCGATTTCTATTCGACCCATGAAACCTTATTACTTATTTTCTTTCTCTTCAATGGGGGATTACAAGTATTTCAGGAAGCGTCAAATGGTCAATATTGCAGGCAGTTTAATGGTGCTCCGTCCATGCTCTGCCACTACTTTTCCGGACAATATGCTGTTTCATATTGTCCCTGTTTGGGTTCGCGTTCTTCATCTCCCTTTTCATCTTATGCACTCTTCCGTCGCTGCTTACCTTTTGTCCCATGTCCGGGACATTTACGAGGAGGAAGTTGTGAACTCTTTAACTCCCTCTCGCTCTTTTGTGAGGGTGAAGGTTTGGATAGACCTTTCCAAACCTTTGATCCCTGGGTGCTATTTGGCGCTTAGTCACAGGGAGCATCAATGGATTGGGTTTTCTTACGAGGGTGTGTTCAGATTCTGCAAAACTTGTGGTGAAGTGGGACATCGTGTCTCATTCTGTCCATCTGGAAAGTTTCAGGGTGCTCGGCGTATCCATGCCCGAATGGAGGAACTTCGTGCCAGAGGTTTGATGGTTCTTCATGGACCACCTGGGTCGAGGTTTTACACCCATGAAATCATGGGTTTACCTTCAAGGGTGAAATACTTGACATCCAAGATTGATCTTGCAGCTCCTAACGAGTCCCCTCAAGTTGATTCAGGTGGGGATTCCCCGGTGTTTTCGTTCTCTTCTTCTCCATCTGACAATGAAGGGGACGAGGAAGCACCCTTTGCAGCGCCGGCACCTGAGGCAATGGTCCATGATGACGAGTCTCGAGAAGTTCTGCTAGAGAAGCATCCATTAGTTCGTTCTGTCCCTTCTCACGATGGAGCAACTACCTCTGCTGGTCCTGTTTCCCCGGGTTTTCGAATGGCAGCTCCTGAAGTTGACATGGATCCTACCTTGGACCTTGGCTTACCTGACCCAGTTACACCCGCTCGCCAGCTTGATGTTGGCATGCTTTTTCGTGATTCTCTGGCTGCTGGGCCTAGTAATGGGTCTGGGGATAGCTCTGCTCCTACAGACTCATTGGGTAGGAGAGTAAAATTTGTTTTTAAGAGGAAGGTAATATCTGCTCTTAATTGTTTAGGTAGACCAAGTTTTAAGCGATCCTGCAGATCGTGTTTTTTGGACTTGACATGGGATTTCCCCTCTGTGTCTATTGCTGATCCTAGAGCACTCCCCCCTGAATGTCTCTATGAGTTCCTGGGTCTGCCTGGTTTCAGCTACACGAAACTGAAATCTCCAGATTTAGTTAGCCCTGGTTTTGTTTGTGGGTCGAATAAACGCAAGCATCCAAGCTTGGACTCAGGCCTGGCGTTTTCTAATAAACGTCCTAAATGTTTTGTTGCACGTGTTTGGGATTTTCAAATTTTGTCTCTAACTATGTTTCCGTCTTGTTTCCTGTCTTCTACCAGCGTTGAAGATGGGCGGGCTTGCTTAGGTCAGGTGGTGGACCTTAAGTCACCACCCGGATACCAATGACTATCTTTTGTTGGAATTGTAGGGGATTTGGTGAAGCAGATGATCCTAAAATTCCATATCTACATCAAAGTGTCCTTAAACATCATCCGCTGATTTTGTTTTTGCAAGAGACTCACACTAGTGTAGATATTGCAGCTATGAAGACTCACCATCTTGGTTTTCCTAATTGTTTTGGGGTGGACTCTAATGGTCGTAGTGGTGGGCTCCTTTTGTATTGGGAAAGTTCTGTATATATTCAAGTTATCAGTAGTTGCCCTCGTTTTGTTTTTTGTAAATTGGGCATAAATGTAAATCAGGGTGTTTTTAGTGATATGTATGTTATGTTCCTGTATGGGGAACCTGTTTTCCAATATCGGTCTGGTTTATGGGATCAGATTTCTAATGAAATTGCTGGTTTTTCTCCTTTTCTGGTTATTGGCGATTTCAATCAAGTGGACCTACATTCCGACAAATTTGGCGGTTCACTAACAATTAGGGGACAAGCTGAATTTACAGAGTGGAAATTACAGAACAATCTTGTGGATATTCCGTTCTTTGGCCCTCGTTTTACCTGGATGAATGGACAACTTGATGAAAATTGTATTATGGAACGTCTTGATCGTGCGTATGCAACTCAAGATTGGTTAGACTTGTTTCCCTCTACTTCGGTTCTGCACCTACCTATTCTTGTATCCGACCATTCGCCAATTATGTTACGTTTTCTACCGCAACCAAAATCGCGCAAACGACCATACCGTCTTGACAACTGGTGTCTTCAGCTACCGGAAGTCATAGGTCTTGTTTCTAATGCTTGGAATACTCCAGTACATGGCTCCACTTCATATGTTCTGTCCCGCAAGTTAGCAGCAGCTCGTTTTGCTATTCTGAATTGGGTTATTCACCACCGCATTTGCTACGGTATAAATTGGTCGTCGATTGAAACTGAGCTTCTTTCAGCATCTACTTATATTTTGGACACAACTGCTGCACGCTCATATCACAATCTCAGAGCTTCTCATCTTCAACTCATTTCCAAGCAACATAGTTACTGGATTCAGCGAATTAAGACAAGGAAACAATGTTTGGAAGGCCTCCCGACTCGATTTCTTTTTAACCGGGTAAAACAACGATCTTCCAAGCAGCGGTTAATTTCTCTTCGAACTTCTGATGGAACATGGATTAATGACCCGATTGCAATTAAAGCTGAGATTCTTTCTTATTTCCGTTTGATTATGGGTTCTAATCAATCGACTCAAGCTTAGAATTTTCAGTTAACTGAGGATTTTCTATCTGACGTGGATATTCCTTCGCTTTCATCAGATGACTGCTCCATTCTATCTACTCCTTTTACTGAGACTGATGTTCTAAGAGTCATTCGTAGTATGGATGGATCAAAATCACCAGGCCCGGATGGGATTACACCCCGCTTCTATCAGCTGTTTTAGCCTCAGATTGGCCATCTCGTGACGGCGGCTATTTTGCAGTTCCTCAATTCTGGGGTCATGTT
This sequence comes from Silene latifolia subsp. alba, assembly GCA_001412135.1. Taxonomy (NCBI): domain Eukaryota; kingdom Viridiplantae; phylum Streptophyta; class Magnoliopsida; order Caryophyllales; family Caryophyllaceae; genus Silene; species Silene latifolia. Next base: position 1,761 of record LHUT01007819.1, on the reverse strand, counting down.
GAAAGAATGGAATCACACTCATATTATTCTTATTCCGAAGTTGCCACACCCGGAGATGGTCACTCAGTATCGACCTATTAGTCTTTGCAATGTCATTTACAGGATTGCGTCGAAATGTCTTGCAAATAGACTTAAGCTAGTAATATCATCAATTGTTTCGGACTCTCAGCAAGCTTTTGTACCTGGCCGCCTGATGACTGACAGCTGTATTATTGCCCATGAAGTGCTGCACTATATTAATAAGACAAAAAAAGGTACAAATTGTTACGCTGTGCTTAAGCTTGATATGAACAAGGCTTTCGATCGGGTTTCATGGACTTTCCTCATGCTGATTATGAAACGTATGGGTTTCCCAACTTTCTGGCAAAACATTATTTGGGAATGCGTGGCTACGGTCTCTTACAGGGTTCTTATTAATGGAGAACCTTCTGATTCGTTCCGATCATTTTGCGGTCTTAGACAAGGTGATTCGCTGTCCTCATATCTTTTTATTATGCGTATGGAAGTTTTGTCTCGACAGCTAATCAGAGCAGAGAAAATCGGATCCTTAACTGGAATTAAAATCTCGAGATATGCACCTACGCTATCGCACTTGCTCTATGCGGATGATGCACTTCTTTGCTGCAAAGCAACACCGTTGGCTTTTGAGACTTTAAGAGATCTTTTCAAGGAATTTGAAGCGGCTTCGGGTCAGATGATTAATTTAAGTAAGTCCTTTATTAAATTCAGCCCTAATACACCGGCAGATTTTCGCGAGCATCTGACGTCTTTTTTGAAGATGACTAGTGTTCCCTCTTTTGGTACTTATTTGGGAGTTCCTATTGATATCCCTCGCAAAAGGTCTGAGCTCTTTCTTCCTTTTATTGATAGTATGACTACTCGCATTGCATCCTGGTCTGCTCTCCATCTTAGCCAACCGAATAAATTGATAATTATTTCGGCTATTTTGCTTGCTTCTCTGAATCACCTCTTCTCTGTGGTACCTATTCCTCGCTGTGTGAGCCGAAAAATAGATGCCTTGCTTGCAGCTTTTTGGTGGCGTAATGATTGGAATAAGCACTCTATACACTGGACTTCCCAAAGCGTACTGCAAGCACCAAAAGAATATGGCGGTCTTGGTTTCAAAAACTCCCACCTTCTCAGCCAAGTTTGCTACTTAAGAATTTCTGGCGACTACACTCACAGCCAACTGCACTACTTGCAAGATATATGGTTCCAAAGTATGCCCGGGATTTGCCAATCCCTTTGGCTACATCTCGGGTTTCTCAGCCATCATTTATATGGGCTGGTATTTGCAAAGCTGTTTCTTCGGCTACAACGGGGATTTGTTAGAAACTTGGAAAAGGCAATTTAGTAGATATTTGGTCTGTGGGGTAATATCCGTATAATACCCTTTAAATTTAGGACTATAACGTAAATTTAACATGCGAATATCGTCATAAAACATAAAAACAGTAGAGAAACGATAAAGATAGAAATCAACCTCGGGTCCTTTGATGCACGGCGTAAAGAACAGAAATCAAACGAGATTCCCTCCTAATTGTTGCACCCAAGACTTGTCCGAGATATGCCCTTGTGCTAGATGGTGTTCTCCGATTGCCTTGCAATATTGGGAGAACTTGTTGTGAGGTTTAAAAAAAAAACACACAAATGATAAAATATTAAAAAGATAAACAAATTTTAATGATTCTATTTTATTTTCCTATATTTTAAGTTTAATACTTCAAACAAACAAATTATTCAAATCCCATTAAATTCCTA
>LHUT01007813.1:0-10466 GCA_001412135.1 Silene latifolia subsp. alba | reverse complement strand
AGTCCAAAAGAATAGGGCCTTATTCTAATGATAAAATATCCTACATATTTACTAGTAAAATCAGTTGATCTCCCTTAAAACGGTTATATTATTTGTTGTAAGTGTAAAACTGGTCATACACTATTTTATATAGCTGAATAGGATAATAGTTTGCTATCTTTTAGACATTTTGTTTTTGTTTTATCCATCTATTTAAACCGTTTTATTTATAGTTTAGAACAAATATACCAGTCTTAAACGAGATTCCGTAAAATCGAATACCCTACACAATCTTGCCAACAATGAACTGTCTTTCATTGGGTCCTATAAATTACTTTAGAAGCCATGGTCCATGGATTTATTCTACTTGTATAGTATGGAATAGACATATACTAAACATATATGTCTAATTGTTTGCTATTCAAAAACTTATGTCAGAATGTATAGTTAGATCAAGAACATAAAACTTATGAAGAGAATAACGTACATATTTTTTTAAGACTAAAAAATATAAAAAAACACATGCAATTTTGGACGTATGCTATTTAATTGAGTAACCAAGAACACATGTTCATGTGTTATTGTGCTATAGTCTTTGGAAGCATTGTTGGTCATCTTCTCATCGATCATGATTATGTGATTAATTCGATGGGCCGACCCAGGGGCGAGACCACTATTGGCTATGGCGTAGCCGCCGCTACACCAAAGACGAAAATTTCGATTAGAATTTCGTGATTTGCTACACCACCAATATTTACTGCTTTCACACTAATTATCTATACACTTTATCTTCAGACTTCAGTATATATTTTGCTACACCGAAATCAAAATCTTGGCCTCGCCTCTGGGCCGACCTACTAGTAGTTTTTGCATGTACGTCAAATTTTAGCTTTTAGCCACTGCGGCGATCAACTTAAAGTCATACCCTCTCCGTCCCAAATCTCATTGATTCGTTTAACTTTGATTAATATACTTCTCAAAATATATAGAATTAAAGAAGTGACCAAAACGAAGGCAGTGTAAAAACAGCTTTATCAATCTACTTGATATTTTCGTTTGATTACGATGGATGTAAAATAGATATAAACACACGTAAGTCATCACATGCTTAGCTGGTAAATAATGAGAGGTGATGCTCATGACTTGGTTTAAAATCTGTCAACATCATACTTGCCTTACAAGGTACGGAGTAATGATTTTCATATTATTCTTAATTATCGGGTTGGAACGTGTAGACGATAATTTTCACTAATTTTGAACATAATTTGAAACAAATTATTACAGTAATTACAAAAAATGATATAAACTATGATGTATTCTATATTGGCAGTGTTATGGAGAAGCACTAGAAGAAGGAAAATCGGAGGTATACAAATGGGAAGGAGACGCGAACAAGTTTAAAGTAGACGGGCCTTACATTGAGGTTGTGACCACCCCTAACAACCCCGATGGCCGGTGTCGAGAACCGGTGGTGAACAAGGAAGGAGGGATGGTTATATGTGACCTTGCTTATTACTGGCCTCAGTATACTCCTATCACTGCCCCTGCATACTATGATATTATGCTCTTTACCTTGTCTAAGGCTACTGGTCATGCCGGGTCACGTGTCGGGTGAGTCTAAATTGTCTCGATTTATTATTCTTTACTTTAATTTACTTTTTAAAAAAATTGTTTCTGATACAAGTTAATAAGGAAAATCTATGACTCAACATTTAATCAATAATATGTGTACGTAAAATATTACAATTTAAGCATAAAGGGTGAATTTTGAAAAAGAAAAAAAAATATTACAATTTTCTTGTTGGCGGAGCCAGGATTTCAAGTTAGGGGCCGAAAAATTTCAGTGGGAACAAAGTAAAACTCGAAAAAAATCAAAAAATTAACTAAATTTTGAAAGTTTTCGTTTTCTAGTGGGGGTGAGCGGCTGAGCGCCCCTGCTAGCCCACCTCGCTCCACTACTGCGGAATGTATGTTCTAATCTAAATCTGTGAAAATTATGCTTGTTTAAAGGTGGGCAATTGTGAAGAACAAAGAAGTAGCAATGAATATGATAAAGGTGATGACATTGGAGACAATAGGGACTTGTCATGAAGGCCAACTTCGAGCAACAAAGCTACTCGACTTTGTTGCCGACAGCTACGACAACCAACTTGTCGATGACAAGCCCGATGGACTATTTGAGTTCGGCCACCGTGTCTTGGCTGAAAGGTGGGAGAAGCTAAGAGCTGCTGTCGAAAGTTGTGGTGCTTTCAGGTTACCAGACTTCCCTTCTGATTTTTGCAACTTCTGGGGTAAACATTGTCAGCCTAACCCAGGTAACTATAGTACTCCGACTCCCTCCTATTCCCTATTTTCTTCCATATTTTTTTAAACGGATTATTCGGGTTTTCTTCCCCTTTCTTATTTTTGAAATTTTTTTCCTCTTATTTTATTCATTCCTCTCTCCTATCACCAAACCCCACCCAACTCTTTTACTCATATTTTATTAATCAGCAACTCTCATATAGACCGTCCTATAGCATAGGACTGACCCAAAAGGAGAGAAGCCCAAACAAAACAAATAAATTTATTAATATTTTAATTTTATTTTGACGACCCGACATTTTATGATGAAAANNTTTATTAATTAATTTATTTGGGTTTTTAGTTATGTGACTAGTCTTATAGATAAAATGGTCTTACACAATAATTTGTGAAAATCTTTCCAAATTGTTAGCATTTGAATTTTCTAAAGATTCAATTTAAGAAAATAGGCCCATTTATAGCCCGACATATGTATGGAATGAATTACAAATTAAGCCCAACATTAGGCTGCAATGTTTTAGATGGGAAAATTTGGAGTTTTTTCTTAAAAATCTTTTAGTAGACAGGGAATGCTTGGTAAGTCAGTACATGGCACACACAAAAAAAAAGTGAAATGATTTCACAATATTGTCATGGTTGTTAAATATATGGGTGTTAAGAGATTAAAACGTAAAATTTGAGTTAAATGTAAAGAATGATGAAAGACGAAAAAAACGAAAACAAGAGAAGCATTCCCGGGTTTATGTTCAGCTCAAAATGACACCTGATAATGGTTTTATAACTAATACTGTAATGTCTTTGGTTTTGATGGCAGCCTATGCATGGATGGAACTGAAATCGGGTGGAGAAGCGGCAAAGCTAATGAGCGAACTGAAAATAAGAACAAGGTGTGGAACGAGATTTGGAGTATCAGCTAAGTATATAAGGGTTAACATGATGGAGAGTGATGTCTCTTTCAATCTCTTTCTGGAAAGGCTCTCAACTATCAAGCTTGAGTAGACCGGCAAAAAATCGGAAATTATTGCGGGAAATGTAGTAATGTATCGGAATAAATCGGTGTATCTTAGATTCTTAGTCCTCTAGTATAGGGATTAGGGACTATTTATGTAGTGCAGTTGTAAGAAACAGTGACCATCCTGCTTTAGCCTGCTCCATGTAACAATCGGTAGCAGGTAGTCGTCGGAGAAGTGTCTAAGTATTGTGTCGTGTTATGTGTGTTTTAGACCGTGTCGAATTAATATATGGAAAAGTGTCAAGATTATTCCCTGCATTCACCTATGTTCAATTCTTCTAGCACTCCACTTTAAGATATTTTTGCAGTGTGCAAAGATAACAGGGAAGCACAGAAAAGTACAACATATGCATTCGAGGTTGGTACTACCCTAGAGGATCAACCTAGTTTTCTTACCTTATCAAAAAAAAAAAAAAAAGAAAAAAAAAATCTAAAGAGGGAAAAAAAAGGTCTACCCGAGCTTCATTGATATAATAATCAACTCGCCCCGTCACCATTCTTGGCATTCAGTCGCGATAATTCTTTTATAGTTTATACCGACATGGTTAATTGAACAAATTGTTCATCCCAGATTATGAAAATGAGTTTTCTGGATATACTTACAAATGATATAACAGTCTCCCCCAAATGTTTGAAACACATTGAAATTTTGATCTCCCAAATGTTTGAAACACGAAATTTTTAATTACATAAGTCAGGTAAATCCAGTTTTCGCCATTCCTACTTTGGATGTAAACTCGCTTACAGCTCAAGTATAAAGATTCCACAAATTGTGCAGAGACTAATATAGAAAGAAAGGTGTAGTTATGTACCAGAGTGACAGGAGAAGCATAACTTGAGTACAGCTAAATGTCATGCCAAATTCTAAGTGAAATAGCAGTCTTATATCGCAAAGTCGCCTCCAAGCTCGCTGATGACCTCATTCACTTTGCTCACGATATCTGAAATATAACATTGGAACAACTATTAGATACGGAGTATTTACATTGAGAGGTTATTGCTCTTCGTTGGCAGTTGGTTTCAGATTTCATATTTTCGAAATAATTGCAAGTTATGTGCTATTTAATAAGCAGTAAGTCTTCTACAGGATAGTCTCACGGTGAGGCCAGCCCAGAGAGACAGTACTTTATGAAATTTGTCACTTAATCAGACTGTCTTACTGTGAAACGATCCCATACAATAATGATTATGACACAGCACCACAGAACACACCCAATTTGGGGAAGCCGCCATGATTATGACTTAAATATAAAACATGTCTCAACTACACTTTCTCCCATGACCTCGGTATGCCTCTACTAAATGAACAACATAGGAATATATTTTAGTCACCAAACTCACCATCTATGTTTTACGAAAGGAGTTCAGAAAGAAGAAACAGCATCAGGAATTCAGGATTATATAAAATGTCAAGTTGTTAAGTAAATCAGGAGTCTTCAGTAAACAAACTGTACTATTGGAATTCAAAGTTTGAATGTGTGAGTCGCTATTTGAACATGCAAAACTACAGCACAACATGACTTTTTTTATATCCCGCATTTTTATCACTGGAGATCTAATCTGCTACACCATAAGAACAAAGATGAATGATGGAAGGAACCAAATTTAACCAATTGTAAGAGTCACTTACCAAGGAAAGACGCGTCTTGCATATATTTCTGCAAGGACATTAAGGACAGAAAACAGCAACAAGAATATTATTAGAGGCAATATAATGAAAACGTCTACGCTTTCACAGTTTCAGGTGTTGTGTCATTGAGATGATAAGCTACATAAACAAAGGTACTAAGCCTTTGTCTGGGCTCTGGAAAATTTGGATACAATTCCAGGAGGAAAGCGAAAGAGGGGGAAGGGAAGGAGAGAGGGAATGGAGTAATAATGTTTTTCAGCTGTATTTACGAAGTATTCATTTTCTTCCAACCCAATTTGGTGTTCGAATAAGGGAAATTATCCCCCTCCCTTCCTCTCCAAATCCATACATCCAATGAAGGGTTAAAGTAAAGATGACTGGCCAGCAAGCATATATAGCTGAAAAAAGTTACCGCAATTTGAGCTTTCAAGTCAGGTTCTTGAACTTCAGGTGCAAGAGTGAGAGCTAAGGCATCTGCATTATGAGGAAGAGAAGGGTTAGCATCTAATTCCAAAGCCACCATATCATATAGTACCAGTCTTGGTTTGGGAACCGTACTTTGATCAGGGTCGGCATAGCAACTGGACAAAAGTGATGTGAAACTAGGAGGAAACGCTGCACCATTGTTATCAGAATAGGGAACAATATCCTGGGTCTGGGACTGCGCCTCCTGCTGGTTCTCATCATGGAAGTTCATTAGCTCGGAAGAAGCATATATGGGATCCTTTATGCTTGACGTATCAGGTCTGCAAATTGATAAGAACTCTTTCGAGTTTAGATGAGGGAAAGAAAATATAAAAAGAATAGGGCAAGTTTTAAGGAAGCCAAATCATAGCATCTCCTTACCTATACGGAGGAACGAATTCAGACTGAGAAGATACCGGAGACAGGACATCAATAGGTGAAGGCTCTTTAGGGAGTTTGTTTGAAATTACGTCCTATAAATGTATAACATGGAGTAATTCAATTTCATTTCCTAGAAAAAAGCATGATGTGTGAAATTATTTTATGTTGTTACGTACTTACCTCTAATGAGGTTATGAAGTTTTCGATATCAGAGGGCGTTGAAAACCGCAATGCAAACTTCTGCTTCTGTTAACAAACGAATAGTCACTAAAAATTAGAGATGACAAACAGCAGAAGTAGTAGGCATTCCCATTCATGGATACGACTTACGAGTCACAGTCAAGATATAAGTGAAGTTTAATTGTCTATGGCTCTAGTCAATGAGGCTCACTATGGTTCTAGTCAGGCAAATGAAAGTCTCAAGATTCTGATCACAAGTACAGGTTGCTATGAGGGTGACAAACAAAAACAGCAGAAGGATAAACATCTCATCCATGTAAATGAGCCAAACTCTAGATTTATATGCAGTTCCTACTTCTAATTGTGTTTATTACTCCCTCTGTCCCGGTCATTTGTTGTCCTTTTCCATTTTTGGGTGTCTCAGTCATTTGTTGTTCTTTCTATTTTAAGAAAGAATTTGAAGAGTAATTTGATCATTCACACTCAATTTATTCCACTTGTCATTAGTAATTGGCCCCTTCCCCTTTCCTTGGTCTTTGTGCCAAAACCAAAGGACAACAATGACCGGGACGGAGGGAGTACTTAACATGGCAGGAAATGAAGATTGAACGAAATTACGAAAGTATATCAACTACTTTCAGTGTGACTACAAAAGAGCAATGCACAGAAGTAGCAAGTTTCCAGATGAAAGCAAAGGTCCTATCATTCAACCAGTTTCACAACTGATAATTCCAGATTCCAGTCGCAATTACAGTAAACTTTTCAGAGGGACAGACACTTGTTCTTGACACGAAGCTAGCCTTTAAATCCTATTGAAGCTTAAACTAGATGCCATCTGAGAAAAAAAGGTGTAAGGCAGCATACCTCCCCTGCGTTATCATAATAGCTTGCAATAAGAACAAGGCTGCCTCGAGTAGGAAACCCAGAGAGACATGAAACTTGAGGCCACGCAAAATGGAGTTTAGAAACATAGTGCTCTTCCTGCAAAATAAGCATAGCATTCTTTTAGTACACAAAAATCCAATAAATAAACTGTCAGAATCAAGTTTATCCTGCATTCCTGCATACAAAGCATTTAAAGTTCTTAAGTTGAGTATATCAGATATCAGTCACATCCATACTCAATCGGACATACTAAACTATTTCAACTTGAGCAAGCTACATACCATACTAAACAGTTCACCTAAACGGAGGTATGAGTATGACCAGTTTTTTGCGAAGATAGTTTCAGATATGATTCTCACAAGTGAAACAAGAATCGAATGCTTTACTCTGACAAAATGCAACTTGAATTGAAACACTAGTCCTAACTTTTATCGCTATGTATCATGGCTTACGGGTGTAAATATCATCTACTCCGACTAAACATCACCAAAGTTTTAACTGAACAAGTGTAAGCCAAATGTTGAGTACTGCCATTTCACATCAATAATTTGTTTTCTCGAGTTCAAAGCATTATCGTTCATCTTCATCCTATCTGAGTTCAGTTTTGACAATTTACAAACAATTGCGCCTTCTTACAGAATTTAGGCGGAAATGTATACTCTAAATATATGTCACAACTCACATCAACACTCATAATTCTTGAATCAGTCCGAAAACTACAATCGTTTAGTACTGAGTAACTTGGACTGTGACATAAGCATACTACTGAAGAATTTCAAAGAAATACGGCAATTAAAATAGTAAAGAACGCAAAAACTCGAGTAATTGATTAGCTAAACAAATTAGCCAATACTCGTGAACAGTTAATCGGAGCAAGCTACCATTAAGCTTAACACAATCTTCAAAAACAAATCTAGAGAAGCTCAAATTCTTCATCTCTTACAATAATTTCAAGAATCCTCCAAATCACCTCCGCTCAAACCTCTTCTGATAATCTTACACAAATCTTACCTAACCTAACATCAATATAGTTCAATAACCGACTCGAAATCAATTGTTTCGACAATCTCATACGCCGAATTATCCCCAAAAACATGATATAGTTCAGTAACCGACTCAAAATCAATTGTTTCAACAGTTTCATACGCAGAATTATCCTCAAAACAAACATATTTTAGATCAAACTAAGCGAAATCGCACAAATTAACCTACAGTTCAAGTTGAAATTCTCATTCATAAGCAGAATTATACTCCAGAAACGTATAATCGATCAAATTAAGCGAAATCACACACAAATACACAATTAACCTACATTTCAAGTCGAAATTCTCATTCATAAGCATAATTATACTCTAAAAACGTATTATACGTCAAATCAATCGACGTAACTCACAATTAACTTAAAATTCAAGTAGAAATCATCAATCATAAGCTTAATATACTTCCGAAAAAACGACGTAAACGAAATTGAAGAACAAAAGGAGAGAGAAATTACGAGAACGGTGTCTAGCAACGAGACGGTGAAGACGGAGAATTCGGAAGAATGATCGGACGGCTGTAGAGAAACGGTAGAAGATCCAACGGTTGAGAGCCAAGTCGGTATGAATCTCTTTTTTTCCAAAAGAGAAAGAGAAAGAGGATTATCATTGTTAAGATTATTTGAAGAAATGTAAGAAGAAGGATATGAGAAACAACGAGAGTATTGAACTCTCCATTGCCATTGCCAATTCGCCATTGTTGAGTTCTCGAGTTTTCTCTTCGTTAGTGTTAGTTCTCCCGCCATTTTTTCTCTTCGGATTTTGATTTGTGGAATTGTGTGAAAGGGGGGGAATCTTAATAGGGTTGTCACTTGTGTATTGGATTATTAAAGGTAAAAATGATTAAGACGGAAAGGGTATGGTGAATGGTTGAACAATCGAATATATCCGTCAATAGCTAAACACGGATATATCCGTCAATAGCTAAAGACGGGTCAAATAGCTTGAAAATAGTAACATTTTTGGTCCCCACCACGGCACCACCCCACTTGTTGCTTGTCCTATTAGGAATGTGGTATTGTATTTGGCTCGTCTTTAGTTATAGACGGATATGTGCCGTCTATAATGAGATTTTGTGATTTGGCTGTTAGTATTAGTATTACGTCGGGTAAAAAAAAGTTTCGGTGGGCATCAATTTGGTAAAAGAAAAGTATTCTTATGATAAAATGGGGGAAAGAATTTAGTGGATGATGAATTCGTGATATATCTGTTGTTGATAATAAAATTATTGTCATTAAGGTAAAATTATCAAGACAAATCACTAGTCAGTGGGGAAAATATGTTACGGTGGCCGTTGGATGTCAATGTGGTAAAAGAAAGGGTATTCGTTTGGTCAAAGCATTTAGTGGATGGTGAATTCGTGATAAGTTTGTTGATGGGACAAGTTATTGTCATTGAGTATAATGTGTTTGTCATAGCTAATGCGGGTAAATTGTGACTTGAATGAAAGTTTTGATCTAACTCGCCTTAAATTTTACTAGTTAGAACACTGGAAAATTGGAGTCGAAATGACCATCCCCTCCGTCCTGCACCTCTAACATATTTACTATCCCGACCTCACCCCACACACAACCCCCAATCCTTCTCATCATAACCTTATGTGCGACTCCTCACCCCATCGTTACCCACCCATCGTGACACCTCCTCTATCACGACCTCCACCGTCAACACCGCTCATTCATTCGTCTTTCAAGTAGCCAAATACTTTTTTTTTTGTTTATTGGCCATGTTAACTCCCGTACTTTGTCATGCTAATTTAGAATAGGAGATTGAACAATAAAATTAAAATGGATACAACATTTTTTTGCTAACACCATATTTACTCAATAACTTTCATTGTCATAATGTTATATATTAGTTGTCAGATAATTTTTTAAAGTCACTACAACTTATATAAATTGACAATAATACTAAGTATCTAAATTGAGTTTTTGATAATTCTATATCATCTATGTTTTTGTTTTCAACTTCGTTACTAAGGTGATGTTAAGTACTCCGTCCAATATTGTCTAAGTCAAATAGTTTTCTAATAATTCAAATGATTTTACATTTTATTGATTATCCTTGCAAAACTAACCTAATTTGCAGTTCACTGTCTCACAAACATGAGTGGTATTAGTAATTTCGGAGTGATATTATGTTTTTCTTGTATAGAAATCATACAATTGTTAAAAAAAAAATATAGCAGTTGAAAGATCACAAATTTTTATGCTTAAAACCGATCAAGTATAATACCACATGTATATATAACACAAATATATTACTTTTCCACCCATATTAAGCTTAAGACGGTTAGTATCATCTTAACGGAGACTTTACATTGGTTTTATTTTTTGAAAAAGTTATTTTATCATCATCCTTTTGTTACGTTACATTTTCTCACTTTATATGATAGACGAAAATGTCTAAAAGCGTTTACACTCGTCTCAGTCATTTGTTTACCTTTAACTCTCCTTCTCCACCTTGGTGTAGAAAAGATGGAAACCGAGTTCCCATCAAAAAGATACAACCAAAACCCGAAATTACAACCAAAAGTGCAAACCGGCATATTACATAAAAGTCTCACTAAAACCCGGTATCAAGCGTGTTTATT
>LHUT01007812.1:0-10467 GCA_001412135.1 Silene latifolia subsp. alba | reverse complement strand
ATAGATCTACTTTTCCTTCAGTATATAGCATCAGTTCCCAATAATAAGACTTAAGGAACCAAAATAACACAAATGTTTCATGGCTTTGGAAGTATCCTACCTCTTAAGGAGCTGCACAAAGGAGATAAAAGCAATGATAATTTCTTTCGGGATCTGAAACCTGACAGACACGAGATCTCTCTAGCAAGTATGTCCAAATAGCAGCACTAGAAATCTTCCTATGCTTGTCAAATTGGATCTCTACAAACTTCCCGAAACGACTACAGTGTTGACAGAATGCAGATAAACAATCAGCTTTTTAGTACAACTTTTGAAGGAAAAAACACGATTATGACCATATTCAGAACAAAAACATAAGCCAGATATTTAGAAAGAACACTCGGGAAATGATTCATACTGACCGTGAATTGTTGTTTCTTAAGGTTTTGGCATTGCCAAATACTTCAAGAACCGGATTGGAATGTCACATGACCAAACAAGATTCAGCTTGCCATTTCTACTCTGTCTAGAAGACTAAAACTGAATAGATATCCAATATTAGACAAAACAGTGCAGCACTATTTTCAAATTGCATTTTTTCAACAAACTTAAGATGGAGATTCATTCTACTTCCACTTGAACACGGCATTTAATCATTTACCGAAGGATAAAAATTTTAGGAGATGGAAAATATTTGAGAGAAGAATGAGGCCCACACTCACTTGAAAGTGTTTTTTGTGTTATTTCATACCTAAAAATGGAATGTAGTGAATTAATTTGAAAGTCCAGAAAAGAAAAATCTAGTGAATGAGAATGAATAGAGGGATTAATAATATCCATAGGATAACCTTGTCAGGGTGGCTGAATAAATACAATACTATACAACCTATAAAAAATCAGAGAGGCTAGAGCTCCTTACTTCGGGAACTTGTTGCTCAACTTCTACGACCTTACACACCAGTTCGTCCTCCGAAGTATACAAGATATCACATAAGCATCTTTGTTGTCTCAGTCTTACCAGCACCACTTTCTCCATTAACCAGGATTGAATTATTCTTTCGTTCAGTAATCATCGCCCTTGTTGCAACAGATATGTCAGTCATGGAAGATTGAGATGTTATAAAAAGGAGGAGAAATTAAAATATTGACAATAGATGTCATCTGTATGAAGTATCTGCTATTGCGAAAACATGGGGACTGAGCTCCCCGAATTGTGCTCCTTTATATTAATCCATCATGTAAATATCTTTGAAATGGATTAACTGCAATAAGAATACTTTCTGAGTATGTCTGCAATTGACATGAAACCTGGTTATTCAAGAACATGGGCACACACCACCTATATAAATACGAGTCTCAAAACCTATTAAACTCGGCTTACATAGATCTCATTTATTGAATATCTAATGGCTAAGTTAGAAAGGACTCTTGGTTCATGCAAGTATGCAAGCTTTGTCATGTCATCAACACCTACAGCTTGTACTTCTTCGTCCTTAGTCAACACTAGACTCTAGCTTCTTAAGTGCACTTGAATGTCCTGCAGCCTTCTATTTAAAAAACTCTAACAGACAATTCATTAAAAAGCACCAAATAAATCAGTTAAGTGTAAAAATGAGTTGAAGATAAAAGGGAGAAATCATCTCGTGATAAAATAATATAATAAACATGAATACTGATAATATAATCAAAGAAACATTGACATACGACAAAAAAGAAAGAGATAAAAAGAAGGGTCATTGTGAAATTTGAGCAAGGATGGTGTCACGGATAAAGGGGGGAGGGTAAAGTCCAGGAGGACTAGGTTCCAAATTCCATCGACAAGAAATTTGAGCAAGTGTACACTGTAGTCTATACAGGTATATCAAAACCTCAAATTTGAATGTAGAGTTATTTAATGTACATATTAGTATAATTGTGAGTAGAATAGTTAGTCTTTCTCATCGCCTTATCCATCCAAAATAGAAAAAATGAGGAAAACTGGTAAGAATACAAAACGTGTGGTATCGGCACCGTCATCAGAATCGGCAAATCCCGATTTTGCTTGGAGGAGCTAATTCCCCAATGGTTTAAAAATGGATTGAGATGAGATTTGGTAAGAAATCTGAATTATGGAGGATAGAGGATGAGATGAAATCTGGTCTTCGTGCATGCCGATTAAACCTCTTCGATGATTTAAAAAAACACAGGCATGATGCATGTTTAACGGGAGAGAGAGACGGACAAACAAATGAGACGGAAATTAGCGGCAGACGTTGGTGAAGACAGCAGAGAAGAGTGAGGCAAGTAGATAGAAAAATAGAGGGATTGTGAGAGATGAAGGGTACTGTGAATGGTAAAGGGAAAGTGAAGGGCCGTGTGAACAAGAGAGGCTAGGGCTAATAGTTTGCAATTAACGAGAAAATGTTTACATCGGTCATTTAAAACCGATGTTTGTGATACCTCATTTACATCGTTTATGTTAAAACCATTGTCCTAAACATTTTTGTACATCGTTTTTTAAAAATAACCGATGTAAGGGAAAAATAACTGTACACATTTTATATCGGTTTGGTAAGAATTGATGTTATTTATAAACATTTACATCCTTTTAACTAAAAATGATGTCTTTATGGCGATGTCAATAAGACTTTCTCTACTAGTGAATATGTGCCTAAGTTGACATTACAACAAGCAAGCAATCTTACGAAAACATATTAGATTAAGTATGAATCTACCCCCATGTTATGGTTCCCCTAATTTCCCACTAACCCTAGCTAGAAGATTACTCACTCATGATCATGATAAACAAGTTAATAAGTTTGTCAATCATACTAACTAGTCCAAACATGATGAATGATTATGAAAACAAACAATTATGATTAACAAATAGAAGGAAAGAATAATAGAAGACAACTTTGATTGATGAATGAAGAGTTGTCAATTCTTCAACAAACCCCCAACTAATCTTCCAATTCCTCAACTAGATCCAAGAGTTTTTTTAATAATAATTAAGGAAGGATTAAAAGGTAACTAAACTAATTGATTTCTAATCTACAATAATGACTTGATAATCCTCTCCTAATACAATGGAGTATTGATACTAAGTACAAGTATTAGGATAACTAAGGGCTTGAATGACGGTTAAGTCCCTAAGATGAAGATTAACTCCTTGCAAGTCCCATGAGGAGTCCAACGACTTGCCCATGTTAGTCGCTTATGATGCTTGAGGATCCGCCCGACCTGGGCTTTGAGACGCCCGGATTTACCCACGGGTCGCCCGACTTGCGGTCGGGACGCTCGGATTGTTGCACAACTTGGCTTATCTTCTTCTTGAATACCTCAAGATCCGTAGGGATTCTTGAGGAGTCGTGGGGGTCTTTGCCAATGCCCATTTTACTTGATTTATTTANTTAGCATCCTCCCCTACAAATGGCATTATAACCTTGTAGAATGTGCAAACTGGGGAACATAAGATAGAAACGACCCTAATTAGTTCTAGAAAGCATGAAAACAAGGCTAGTTAGGAGACTAAATGTGCGCAAGTTTGAGCCACATAATAGTCTCTTAGCTAGGGTTAATGGGGGATTAGGGGAGTAAACATCGGTTAGATCTATGCTTAATGAGTTCATATAAATAACTGTATGTTGTGTTTTCAACTTATGCACATGCTCTGCTTGATAAAATGCTTGATCGACAACCCAACATGATTCTCTTATCTTTTCAACAAGACTTGTAAGACATAAATCAACTAAAGGCTTGTCAGACATGCATATTGTTGAATAGGGAGAAAGAAGTCGTTGTAGGTGTCATAAGCTATAAATTAGCTCGACTCTGAGACCTAAGTCTCCTACGAATTGTAAGACATAAGTCAACTCGATTCCAACACAACTATAGTAATTTGTATGACTCATTTATGTGATTTTACCACGTTTCCATTATGAACCCATGACATCCGAGTGTTTTTAATCAATTATTTACATCTCTTACTTGCCTTGCCTTTCATTTGTTTACATTTTCATTATAGTAGTTTAGTTTACAACTCAAACCCAATCGTGACACCAAGACATAGCTACTTTGCATTAGATAATTATTTGATAAACTGTCCCTTAGGATCCGACCTCTACTTACACCTTTACTAAGAAGTTTGTTGAGTTTATAAATTTGTTTTGATAACTTTGACGACGAGCTATCAAAGAATTCATATTCTAATTGAATTGTTTTATTGTAATAGGAGTTATTTATTTTCCTAGTTGCAATAGAATTATAGTTTCCTAAAAATAGTTGAGGTATAGTTTCCTAATTTAAATTAAGGTACGAATAAGGTAATTTGAGTTGTCTTAGGAATCGTGTTCACACGATTAGAATAGAGAAGTCAACTAAGGGACATTATTTCCTTATTCCATTTAGGAGTCATTCTAGTTAGCTATAAATGGAGATTTTTGTATTGTTATTTTAATACATCGAATAAAATCAAAGTTGAGTTTTAAACTTAATTGCTTGCATCATCACTTTCTAGTCTTGCGAGAGTATTGTCGTTTTCTTCCTTGCGTGGTTGAATCCCTAGTGTTTAGTTTGATCCTTGCGAGGTGAGACTTATACACAAATTTATTCTTAATTGAGAGGTCTTGCGAGATTTTTCCAACTAATTTATATCCTTTTTATTTTCGTGCATCTATTATGCAGTGTAAAGTATGGACCTTTGACATAAATGATGAATCCTAACAAAGCCACTAACACAGACTTCCTAAGGAATGCAATGAATTTCAGTAATTCAGTAAAAATAGTAAATGAGCTTAACAATTCATGAAATTTGGTGACAATGTAGTTAAAATGGTAAACTAACACTAAATTTCATGATTTTACAAGCCCGCTAAGTATTTTTAAAAATTCACACAACAGACTGATAGAGGCAGAATTAAGCAATTTCACAGGATTCACAAGTGACTTTTTTTCTTTGATGTTTTTTTTGGATATAATTATCAAACTAATAACCACAGCAAGCATAGGAAATTAGTCTAACAATTTAAGCCCCAAGTTTGATACAATCACTGCAAGCACAGAAAGTATCAAGCTTAAAACAACAATGAGGTTCAAACAACCCACATCAAGCATAAGATTGAAAGAAACTCTCCCACAAGTACTTAACAACACTTAGAGAATGTTATTAAGTCTGACTTAACTCTAGGACTCAGTAAGAAATAATATTTGAATTACTTGTGAGAAATCTCAGGTTTTTTGTTCGTTAATCAAGTCTGCCTCAAACAGTGGAATGTAGAGGTCCTTATATAGGCCTCTACTTGTTTTTAGGTTACAAATAAACCCTAGATATCTCATCCAAGGGCCAGGAAATGTTCTTAGGGAGCAAACAAACATAAGAAAATACTTTACAAACGGATATATGGTGAAAAAGTTAAACTGAAGTGAAAAAAAAAGGTAACTGCAGGTTGAAAGTGACAGGTTGCTTGCATTGGGCAGTTGCCTATTTTGACTGCTTGCATAAGGAATGGTTGAACCCTTGACTTTCTCTTGGAACTATTTGAAAATGTATGGGACAAGGCCAATGTTCTTTTAAGGACAGTCTTCAAATGCCTAGCCAGAAATGGAAAGTTGCCTTATGCTTTATTCTCTTCTGTCCTAACTTACAGCTAGGCTCCAGTTTAATTTATGTGGTTAGAATTGGTCTTCTGGCCTAACTCCTTGTGTTGTTTTGTACTTAATTAAAAAGAGTTTCAGCTAGCCATGATCGCTGTTGCTGGTAGGATTGGTGCTAGCTGGCTTGGTCTCCTAGATCAGGTCTCAGAGTTATTGTGGCCTGACTCTTGTTGTAGTGGCTTGACTCCTAAAGGCCATGGCTGGTCTCTTTTTAGCTATTATTAAAATTGTGTTGGCCCTGATTATCAGCTCTTGCTGCAACCTCCCATTCTTGAAAAGGGCTTGACCTCAAGCCTACACACTCCTCATCTGAATCATAGTAAGGAAGGTCCACCTTATAAGCATTTAGCCCTATCTTTTCAATGATCTCGAAAGGCCCATCAGGCCTAGGCATTAGCTTGTTCTTTCTTTTGGAGGGAAACCTTTATTTCCTTAGAATGATCAAGACTAGATCCCCTGGTGTTTCTTGTACCTCTCATTTTCCAATTCAATTTGTTTCTTGACATTTTCATGCAACTTTAGCAACTAATCAGCTCTGGCTTTAGCCTCAAAGTTTAGTTCTACTCTTGGGATTTTTAACAGCTCTATAGGCATCAATGGATTGACCCCAAAGACCACATCAAATGGACTATGGCCTGTTGCAACAGATGGAGCCCTGTTTAAAGCAAACTCAGCTCGAGCTAATTTCAGGTCCCAATCCTTCAATGACTTGCCCACCTTAGGATCCTTCCTAGTGTTTTGTTAGTGACCTCAGTTTGGCCATCTGTCCGTGGGTGGTGAGCAGTGCTGAATAAGAGCTTGGTTTTGAGTAGATTCCATAGTGTTTTCTAGAAATAGCTCATGAACTTGGTGTCCCTATCTGATACAATAGTCTTAGGAACCCCATGGAGCCTTACAATTTCCTTTAAATACAGCTCATCTACACTAGTTGCATCCTCAGTCTTCTTGCAAGCTATGAAATAAGCCATTTTGCTGAATCTCTCCACCACAACCATAACAGAATCTTTTCCCCTTGATGTCCTTTGAAGAGCCACTACGAAATCCATGATATGCTTACATCTTCCCAAGGCCTTTCTGGGACTAGTAGAGGAGTATAAGGTCCTGCTTGGAATGAACTCTTGGCCCTTTGATACAATGAACACCTTTTGAGAACCACCTGGACATCACCGTCATTCTTGGCCAATAAAACTTATCTTGCAAGATATCCAAGGTTTTCTGAACCCCAAAGTCTCCTCCTAACCCTCCAGAATGCACTTCCTTGATCAACAGATCCCTGTAAGACCCTCTAGGCACACACAACTTGTTCCCATGAAACAAGAATCCCTCTTGCAACAGAGACTTACTTCCCTGAGTTGGACCTCCCTAAAAAAGGTTACTCCATTCCTGAGAAAAGTCAGGATCTTTCCTGTATAGTTCTTTCATAAACTCAAACCCCAATACTCTTTGTTCAATGACTGTTAGTAAAGAACGCCTCCTTGACAGTGCATCAGCAACAACATAAGTTTTCCTTCTTTATACTTGAAAATGTAAAGGACTGTAACAATTCAACCCATTTGGCATGTCTGTGACTCAACTTGTGCTGACCGTTAATAAATGTCAAAGCTTCATGATCTGAGTGTAACACAAATGGTCTTGGTTTCCTAATAATGGCTCCAGCGCATGACTGATCTAACAATTGCATAAAATTCTTTGTCATATGTAGAGTATTTCAGTTTGGCACCTTTCAATTTTTCACTGAAATATGCCACAGGTTTTTGGCACTTGATTAGAACTGTTCTAATCCTCACCCCACTAGCATCACACTCAACTTCAAATAGTTGATCAAAATATGGAAACTGCACGATAGGGGTCTCACACATCATTTTCTATATTCTTTCAAAGGATTGCTGAGCAATCTCAGTCCATTGAAACTCTCCCTTCTTCATGAATTCAGTTATGGGTGCAACAACTGCACTGAAATTTATGATGAACCTACTATAAAAAGAAGCCAATCAATGGAATCCCCTCACCTCAGTGATTGTCTTAGGGGTTGGTGATATAGTGTTCAAATGCACCAATTTCCCTCTCTATTTTCATGTTTTCCAACTTAATTTGAGTCATTTTTATGCGTCTTGCATTGCATTTTGTGGCTCGATTCCCTAGTCTATGATATTATGTCCGCCTTGTAGGATTTGGAGTGGAAATGGAAGAATCGGAGCAAGTAAGACCATTGGATAGACTTAGCATGAAGAAGAAGGAAGAAATGCTGAGGGGAACTCCCAGCCGGCAGCCGGCTAGGACTACCATATACTTAGCATGTTGGAATTTTAGATGGAAGTTACAGCGAACTCCCAGTCGGGAAGGGCAACGGTAGCCGGCCACTTGGCTGGGAGAACAAGTGGAAGCAAAGATATAAAAGAAGTTACAGCAAACTCCCAGCCGGGCAGGCCATTGGCAGCCGGGCAGGCCGGCTGGGAGTACAGGCCAATTACAAAGTCAACATGAGAAGAGGAAAAAGTCAAATGCACTTCCAGCCGGTGGACCACCGGCACCCAGTCCACTGGCCAAGAGCACCTGATGATAATTTTAAACTCAGCTCTTCCAGCGAACTCCCAGCCGGGGTTTGCAGCGGCAGCCGGCCGGCCGGCTGGGAGCCCCTTTCCTGGATTGTACCCCTACTTTGTATGCAACCTATAAATACTCCCTCCCTTAATCATTTTAGACACACAGCCCTAGATTTCATAAATTCTCTAAGTTTATGCAATATTTATTAAGCCAAGTACTAATATTTCCTTAATTACACTTTAATTATTTACTAAATTAATATAGATCTANTAATCAAAGCACTAATCTTTCCTTAATCAATATCAATTACTTAGTAAAATTAGCTTAGTAGTAGTTATTATCAATTGTTTACATTTGGTTATTGGGTTGTATTTGGGAGATATTGAAGGATTTTCTTCATTAATTCAATCAAAGCAACCATCTTTCCTTATTGTTGGTACATTTCTCTTCTTAATTACTTTGTTTAATCAATTGTTTACATTTCAATTCCTCATTTACCATTGTTATAGTTTACACCATGGTTTCTATTGTGTTTATTTGTCTTTCTCCAATTGTGTGCACTTCCCTTTTGAACATGTCTGAGTAGTGACCCCCTAGGGTTTATGGGGATTCTAAGTGGGAATTAAGGGAATGATTGGGTGATTAATATTTGGGTTATGGGTAAATTGTTTAGTCCTCTTATTCATGAATATAAGGTGTTTGATGAACTCTATGAGTGAGAGTTCATGTCTTTCTTCATTGTTTGCTTAAGTCCTTTGTTTATGAAAGTTTATGGAGGATTTTGATAGCATGATTAAGAGAGGATTGGATACTTGATGAAAGTTAGGTGTCATCTATAAGGAGGCCAAGATTTTGAGCCATTTTCCTAGACTAATCTTTACCCTTGACCCATTACTCTCCCTTGTTCACTTTTACCCATTTAGATGAACCTGAAGACCCTAGTCTTTAAATTAATCGTTTACACATATTGCTAATTGCTCGTTTTAGTTTAAATTTAGCTGTTAGTTTAGAATAAATCTCTCTCGTTTTCCGACTAAACTAGGCTCGCATTAAATTGAGTATACACCCCGCCATCCTTGTGGTTCGACCCCGATTTATAGTACTTAAATTGGGTATATAAATTTTGTTGATGGTAAGAAGTGACGACAATAATATTTCAACACATCAAATGGCGCCGCTGTCGGGGATGGCGTTAGGCTATACTTAGTTTGTTAAGAGTCTTAGCTTTACTTCTATCTCACTTGCTAGTTTGCTTTAGTAGTTGTGTGATTCATTGTAGAGTGTGTGATTTTTGTCTTTCCTTAGTGTGTAAAAACACTAGGAGACAAACGGTTTATTGAGTGCATGCCTAGGAGGAATCATCAAGCTCTTCTCTTCAAATCCGACACCGAGAGGCTCTTTAGGACCTTAAGGACCCAGACTCTTGCTAGAGTTAGAAACCCTCCTTAAGAAAACTTAGATCAAACAAACTCGCTCATTCTACCACTCATTAAAACCACAACCCAACAACAACCAAACGACACAATTGAGACTCCAATTGAAAACCCATTTCACAATGTTCGAATTCCATCTCCACCTCAATCACCACCCCCTCAAATACCAAATCCACCACCTCAAATGGCTTTACGAGACCATAATTGCCCTAATCATAATTATGCTTGTAACCCAATTAACCTTGGTCCTTTGGCTCCTAATAACTTCGAAATTCACCCCGCCCAAGTGGACTCGACAGAAAAAGATTGTTTTGGTAGGAATGCCGATGAAGATGCTCATGCCCATCTTAGGAGGTTCAAGAGCAAGGTGAGCATGATGAAGCCGAATGGAGTATCCGAGGAGACTTTAAGGTTAATGTTATTCCCATTCTCTCTAACGGGGAAAGCAGATCGTTGGTTTAATGTTCACCCACCGGACACATTTATTACATGGGATGCTTTAGCCAAGGCATTCCTAAAAAAGTATTACCCAACATCTAAGACCGCTATGCTCCGGAATGAAATTCATACTTTCCAACAAGAAGAAGGGGAGTCCCTAGGTAAGGCATGGGATAGGTACCTAGATCTCCTTGCTAGTTGTGCTCACCATGGGATCCCGGCTTGGTACATTACTCAAACCTTCTTTCAAACTTTACTACCAAGGACCAAAGACATGGTGAATGCCTCCGCGGGCACGACTCTAATCAAGAAGATGGTACACTCGTAAGCCAACTACGGCACAAGGGGCAACACGCTTAGAAGAAATAGCCAATATCCTAAGGAGAACTCTTCTAGTTCAAATCCCAAGACAAATACCAAGCTCGATCTTCTCACCAAGCAA
>LHUT01007811.1:0-10469 GCA_001412135.1 Silene latifolia subsp. alba | reverse complement strand
AAAAAAAAAGAAAAAAAAAATAATCTGGATTCACTATAAGACATTAAGACATAAGAATCTGAATCTGAATCTCAATCTAAGTCTTATAGAATCCTAGCCAGGCCCAGAGCACACCCCTAGACTCTAACCGAATCCCTAAAACTAACAACTTACAATCATCGCCAGGAAGGTGATATAACTAAGGTTTCGGTAGAATCCATAACATTTCCTCTGTCGAGCTTAACCACGTCTGTGTATCTAATTCGCTGTACTTACCTAGTAACTGTCCATATTCATTCATGATACCCAAACTCACTGCTCTATCAAATTCCGAATCACAGGTTTTGTCACTGTCAGACGCAGTGTTTATATTCGTGGGGTCGAACACTGAAGTAGAAGACCTGTGGACAAACCCATCTCCTAGTCTACCAGGAATATCAACTATCCCACAATCACCGCTCGAGTGAGCTTTCTTGTCTGCAGCAATAGCAGCGTCCTCACAAGCTGTACGAGAACCACCTGAAACCCAATTCTTCAACTTTGAAGGACGAATATGCACACGATTCCTTCTGTTTCGCTTTCTAACACCCCAGTCCCAAGGAAGCTTCTTCCCCTCTAAATAAGCCCTGCAAGTTCCCACGCTCGAACTTTCCTGTCTCTTTAACATTTTCTCAAACTCCGCCTTTTTCCTTTTTACAACAAGTGCAGCCTCTTCAGGGGTTCCATAATAACCCAAGTGAACATCAGCCTTCAGCAGCGGGTTTCTGACTCGTGCCCGCCACCGATTTCCTCGTTTTTCAACACCAGGAAAACGCTTCTTCACACCAGAAACACCATCACGAGTTTCAACGTCTACGCCTTCCTTGTTATAAAACTTCTTCCCCTTAAAATAACCTCTGCAAGTTCCCATGCTCGAACTCTCCCGTCCCTTTAACATTTTTTGAAATTCTGCCCTTTTCTTTTTCACAGCAAGTGCCGCTTCTTCAGGGGTTCCGTAATGACCCAAGTGAATACGAGTCCTCAGCAGCGGGTTTATGACTCGTGCCCGCCACTTATTTCCTTGTTTATCAACACCAAGAAAACGCTTCTTCACACCAGAAACACCATCACGATTTTCAACCTCTACGCCTTCCTTACCATGAAACTGTTTCTCCAACTCGACCATTTTCCTAACAACCCGATTTTCCTGATATAACCTCTATAAAATCTACACCACTACAGTACTTTATATCAAACCGGATAATTAATTCTGAACAACCTACCAATTTTCTTGATAGACAACACTATTCTCGCAAATTGCGGGGTAAGGGGGTGTCGGATAATTACCCAACAACCCAATTTTCCTGATATAATCTTCCGAAATTCTACCAATACCTCTACACTAGTCTATATTCCAGTTCATCAAATTTATTTCACAATCAAAAATTAGTTCCAAAAAGTTGTATTAGTAAATCAAAGTACAAAATCAAATTACAACCCCAGACCGGTTTAGGAAACCGAATAATTACGACATACAATTACCATAAACGCATATACCATATATATTACACACAATAATATATTTCCATAACATACCTACATTACTGAGGTAATCATAGCTGGTGACGGTAAAAATATAGGGTTTTACGGTGAAAACCTAGTTGGGGTAAGTGTAAATTACGTTTCCTTGGTCATATGGGGAATACTGTAGTTATTTTATACCCTTTTTTGCTTAAAAAGAGAGTATTAAAGAATTAACATGTGTTAAAACTTCACGGTAGGTCGGGTAAAACTTACCCGATCAGAATGATCGGCTCGCATAACCCAACCGATGAATCGCACTCGAGTAGACGACCTAAAGCTATATGATCATGTGACTAAGGTTTCGGAAGAATCCGTCACATATTCGTCAACCACATCTGTGCATCTATTTCGCTATACTTACCCAGTAACTGTCCATATTCATTGATGATACCCAAACTCACTGCACTATCAAACTCCGAATCAAAAGTTTTGTCCCCGACAGACGCACTGCTTGTATTCTGGTGGTCGAAGACTGATGTTGGTAACCAGTTTGAGTTTTCATCGAGAGCATTCAAATGATGAGCACACGACAAAGAACTTGGCAGCGAGTCATATCCAAATTCACACTCAAACTTCATCGGAGATTCATTCGCTTCAGAACGAGCCCTAAATTCAACCCAATCATACTCCGGCATATTCACTCTGGCATCAAACTCGGCTTTCTTCTTGTTAAAAGCACTTAAAGCCATTTCAAGAGTATTGTAAGTCCCTAACCAAATCCTATCCCTTGATTCGGGCTTTTTAATTCTAGCAACCCATTTACCAGAACTTATTCTCCTCACCCCACGCGGCACCATAGGCTCCTTAGCATCACTACTCTGCTCATCCGAGCATCCAAATTCCTTAGAGACTAAATAATCAGGAATAACCCTCAGTTTCGCTCCATACATTTCATGTAACTCGGCCCTTTTCCTGTCCACAGCATTAGCAGCCTCCTCACAATTTTTAAACGAACCACATAAAACCTCTTTCTTCAACTCTGGGTGCCAAACTTGCGCAAGGTACCTTCCGTTGTTCCATCTAACGCCCTTAGGAAGCTTCTTCCCCTCAAAATACCCCCTACAATTTCCCATGCTAGAACTATCCATGCCCTTGAACATTTCTTCAAACTCCGCCCTTTTCTTAGCTGCAACTACTGCCGCCTCTTCAAGGGTTTTATAATAACCTAAGTGAACATCAGCCTTCAGCAGCGGGTTTCTGGCTCGTGCCCGCCACTTATTTTTTAGTTTATCAACACCCAGAAAACGCTTCTTTGCACTAGAAACACCATCAGAAGTTTCTACCTCTAGAACTACCATTCTTTGCGCTTATGATTCTACCACCGTATAATTAAACTTAACAACACAATTTTCCTGAAATAATCCTTTATACATCTCAGTACAACTACAATAGTCTATAATTAAATAACAATAACAACAACAACAACAACAACAACAACAACAACAACTACTACTAAGCCTTAATCCCAAAATGATTTGGGGTCGGCTTAGTCTATAATTAAACAAGATAATTAATTCTAAAAACCCATTTTCCTGGTATAATCAATAACGGAACCAAAGGGGTGATTACTAATGAAATAAAGTACTCCCTCCGTCCCAATCAATTGATGTCCTTTGGTTTTGGCACAAAGACCAAGGAAAGAAGAGGGGGACAATTATAAGATGATAAGTGGACCAAATTGAGTGTGAATGATTAAAATTGCTCATCAAATGCAATCATAAAATAGAAAGAATAACAGTTGACTGAAACAACCAAAATGGAATAGGACAACAAATCACAAATGACCGGGACGGAGGGAGTAAAGTAGAAAAAGATCCGAAATTTCAACTAAAAATTTCAATCTTTTAATTGGTTGGAGGAGACCGCCCTGCTAACCCGTCTCAATCAATTGTTTACCTTTGATTAAACTACCCCTCACAAGAATATAAAACAAAAAAAAAAATGATTGACACGGAGGGAGTATTTATTTAATCCGATGAATAGCCACAATTTGATGATATGCAATATGTACAAAACTATGATATCATTTCATCAAAGATGGGTTGAAAAGGTGATGCTGATGAATAAACTACACTAGTAAAAATTAAAAAAAAATTCAAAGAAGTTAAACCAAATTACTCTTACCTAAGTGATTGGGTCATCACTCATCAGTCATCACCGGTTCCATAGACATCGCTGGTGACTGTATAAAATATGGGTTAACACAAATTCTCATTCGTGACGGAGAAAATCCGTCACAAGCTTGTCGTGAGAGAAAGGGACAAGTGGGGGGGGAGGGTGAGTCACAAGCTTGTGACCGCAAGACAGAAATGTTGGTTTTTACCGTGAAACCAGGGTGGGGTCAAACTAATTTACCCTTTGTTTTGTAAATGGTGATACTGTAATTCTGTTTACACCAAACTGCTTAATGAGGGTATTTCTCTAAAGTATTGGGAAAGATATCATTAAAGGTAGTAATAAAGTAGACAAAATATGGTATAAAATAAATTATTAATAGCAATGGTTACCATGTGAAACAATAAAGTTCACTAAAATGGTCATTTTTAATCCTAATTAATAACTTAAAGGGTTATAAAAATCAATAAAATGAGTACGGAAAATTGATCTTTCAATAAGCCACCGACTTTTACAAAGTTTTGTTATTTAATATGGTCCAAACTCCAAAGATGGGTCTTGTTTGATAAACAAGTGATTATTATTAACGCAAGTAAGTTCCGAAGGCAAATTATAATTAATAGATTATAGTATTAACAGGTTTGACTAACATATTTAATTCGCATAGTTTGTTAATGGTGTTTGTAACAATGGAAGTGGTATGATCTTCATCTGTTCCAATAGTAGTCTACTGTCTGTTACCCTATTATCAGAGATGGCGTCGTCCGACGTCCGTTAGTCCTAACTATATATATCCATGAACCTGCAAAAATGTAAACATATTTAGTAGCGACTCAGTAATCACTAATCAGTATATTGACAAACTGTTATGAATCTTTTTTCAATTGGCTAACAATCAGTCAATCAACATCCGATGCCAGTTAATGACTACCAAAACAATAAGAAAACAAAGGTATAGCCGAAGCTGCACGCCTGCACCCTTCGATGAAATCCCTAAACTAAACCAGCAAGATGATCCAGCAAAGCGCTCCGCGGTACCTGTACAGTTGTACTTGGAAAGATAATACGGAGTAGCATTCACTATCCACTACCCGTAAAATTTTCATCAGGCAAGCCCAACCACAGCTGTTCATCCAATTCGCGATATTTACCCATCAACTGTCCATACTCATTGATGAAACCAGCACTGACTGCTTCATCAAATTCCAAACTACAAGTCGTCTGCTCATTCAGGCATTCAAATTTGGCAGGAGCCTCACTCTTGCAGTCCTGCAGGACTTTATCATTGTCTACACGACCACTCGGCTTCCTCCCATACAGTTCCCGTAACTCAGCCCTTTTCCTGTCTGCAACAACAGCAGCCTCCTCAACAGTACTGTAACAACCAAAAGAAACACATCTCTTCAACTCAGGGTGCCAAATCTTCACACGAAACTTTCCTGATTTCCTTTTACTAACACCACGAGGAAGCTTCCTCTCATCCGATTTATCTTTACAACTCCTCACACTCAAACTGTCCTTGGCCTTTAACGTCCCCTCAAACTCCGCTTTCTTATTTTTCACAACAAGAGCAGCCTCCTCAGGGGTACTGTAACAACCCAAGTGAACTTGAAGTTTCAGTTTCGGGTGTTGGATTCGCGCGCGCCACTTATTTCGCAGTTTACTAACACCAGTGAATTGCTTCCTTTTCGCCGAAACACCATCATAAGTTTCAGTCTTTACAATGTTTACATTCTCCTCATGATTAAACGTCTCCTCAAACTCCGCCATTATCGTCTTATAATCCATTTAATTTCCTAATATAATCCTCTAAAAATCTACTACTAAGTCTGCAGTAACTAGTTCTATGTAACACAGAATTATCAATTCTAATAACTATATTTTGATAAACATGGAATAATTAATAATTAATTACTGTTAAAATTAGGTCTCAGATTCTCGGACATGGAATAGGTAGATGGGAGAAAAAGGGAATTGCAAACTCTTGTAAGTCAGGAGATTCATGACACATCTATTTATATTAGATGGAATTCCTGTCATACACTTGAAAGAATATGACATGTTAAAAGGAAACCAACAATATATAAAACTGGTTCCTATAACGAGTTGGGTTAGGATTCGAGTCAAACTCGGGTCTTGAGTTTGGGTGTCAGGTCGAGTCATTTGGACTTGGTAAATTTTATCAGGTTTACCTAGATTTGTCAGGCGGATCAACTAGGTCGGGTCAATTCGGGTCGTCACTTTTGAGTTGCAAGACTTTGGGTCGGGTCAGGTCTTGGCGGGTCAATTTGGGTTTGGGTAATTTTCGGGTCATTCAAGTATGGTCAATTCGGGTTGTGGTCAAACTCGGTTTGAGTTCGGGTGTCGAGTCGGGTACGGGTGGGATTAATCGGGTCGGCTCATTCCGACCGGGTTAATTTTGTCAAGTCTACGTACCACCAGCATTATAATCGCCTTTCTGCTCCATTTGTACTAGACCTGGTAAATCCGCCCCGACTCAAATGACCGGCCCGAATAACCCAAATTGAGGGCCAGTTCTGACGCAGACCCGAATTGACCCGAATTGATCCGAGTCTATTCAACCCGACCTGAATGTTCATTATTGTATAGTGACCGTTTTCCTCAAATAAATAACAACTCACCTGTAAATAACCCGAGCCCAAAGTGACCCAAACCGTCTCAAAATTTTACAAACCCGAATTGAGGCCCCGAACCTGACCCGATTGTCCCCTTTGCCGGGTCTTTATAAGTTTGCATCAAAAAAAAAGTTGGTAAATAGCGATAGGATTGTTATAGTTTGTTCAATCTAATCAAAATTCCTAGGGTTTATCTCCCCAATACAAAAACCCCTCTTTTCAATCCCTTCCTCCAAAACCCTCAACAATGGCGTCAAAAAGCGGACAACGTAGCATCAAATCCTCCTCCGCCGCCGACAATTCAATCCTCAGCAGAGTTACCTCCGCCGTCTCCGAATCCTCCATCGTCCAAAAAGGTAAGGAAAAAGCTTCCGACGCTATTTACGTCGGTAAAAAACTGTCGAAAAGTACCGGAAAAGCCGCTTGGATCGCCGCCACCACCGCTATTGTTCTCCTCCTTCCTCTAATCATTGAATTCGACCGTGACAGTCAGCTTGATCAGCTTGAGCTCCAAGCTTCTCTTCTTGGTTCTTCTGCTCCTCCTGCTGTCGCTGCTAAACCTTACTGATTCGGTTTATTTTCGCTTGCTTTATCGTATCAGATTATACTATTCGATTGCCGAATTCTGGATAATTGAGGAGCTTTGTTTTCCCTTTGTTTTAATTAATTACCAATTTATGGCGAATTTTTAGTTTTAATCTTTGGTGTTTTGGTTACGGTTTTTTTGTTCATTGTCTGTTTAATGTGTTATCTTTCGAATTCATATGAAATCAATGGTAGATTCTGATGTGTTGCATTATCTTTTTGCTCTTTGTTCGGGGTTAATGCGTTGAATTTTAGATTGTTGTGATGTTATACTATGAGAGTATGAGATTATAAAAGTCGTAACCCTGTTACTTCTATGTGGGAGCTCTCAGATGAAAGGAAACACTGGTCATAAAATCATTATGAAAGTCCGAACTTTTATATGTGGGAGCTCTGAGATGAAACGAAATAATGGTAGTAAAATCGTTATGAAAGACATAACTTTGATATGTGGGAGCTCTGAGATGATGAAAGTCGTAATTTTAGATTGTTGTGATGACTGATGTTATAGTATGAGATTATGAAAGTCGTCACTTAATTCCAGATTGTTGTGATGTTATAGTATGAGATTATGAAAGTCGTAACTTTTGATATCTCGGAACTCTGAGATGAAACGAAATAATGGAAGTGAAAAATCAGGGCTGTTTTCTTCCTTGTTTCAAATCAAGGCACTTTCATAAGTATTCCAGCCCCTGATCCTGGATCTTTGACCCTAGCAACCGATTTAGCTGATATTACTGTCCCCACACCAGCCGGAACCTTTGCATCACTAGTCTGCACGCCTTTGCATTCAAATTTGCCAGCAACCGATTTTCCTGATCTTACTCTCCTCACACCAGCCGGCAGTGGCACCTTTACATCACTATTCACTAGTCTGTACGTATGAGCATTCAAATTTGGCAGCAACCTCATCCTCAGTGTCTCACATTCTCACATTCCTGTAAGACCCAATCATCGTCTTCACACTCACCATTACCCCTCTGCTTCCCCCCATACACTTCCCGTAACTCAGCCCTTTTTCCTGTCTGCAACAAACAGCAGCCTCGTCACAAGTACTGTAAGAACCAAATAAAGCATATTCCATCAACTAAGGATGCCAAATCTGCAGAAGTGGGTGTGTCTCCACTCTCTCTTCTAATAATACCACAAGGAAGCTTCCTGCCTCCGAATTCATCCCCACATCCTTTTCATCCGTAAACCAAGTGAACTTGAACCTTCTGTTTCGGGTGTTGGATTCGTGCCTGAAAATAACGAATGACGTGATAATTCTAAAATATTCGATCAAATCTAAATGGTTGTTATTAGAGTTAAAAAAGCGCAGTATAAGAATAAAAATTTAATTGGTAATTTTTATATTGTTCAGATTTGTCCTACGAGTAATTTATATATCCTTGATTTGTGAGCTTTTATTGTTTTTTTTTTTTGGTGCGTAATGTGAGCTTTTATCGCAACACTCTGGATAAAGTTTAAAACTAGCAAAAACGTTACGCTGGCACAGCAAGTCCATTTTATGATATTAATCTTTGCTTAAGCTGATTAGTTCCAAATGACTCGATGAAAATTAGGTCGAGAATCATACAAAACCGCAAACTGTTAAGAGACCCAGGAAGTTGCTAATCGATACATTCCGCCTGCATCAAACTCATGATTTCAACTTTCAAGCATAACAATATGTGCATAAATGGTCAAAAGTCAAAAGTCAAAACTCAAGGACTCGGAACACAACTGTCCGAAACTAAAGGGCTGTATATAACTAGAGCCTGCAAGGTAAACCCACACAAGGAATAACCTAAGCATTTTTTCCCGTCTGTCTTCTATTTTTGGGGCTCTACGATCTTATTCTTCGACTAAAATTAGAAGTTACGAGTCTGATGTCCCTTTTCAACAAGGGTCTTCACTTCAGTATTCTCGATCTATCACATCTCGAACCAAATTGGTTCATCTAAAATGCTAAACTTGCCCAGTAACTGCCCATATTCATTGATTGTCCCCAACCTAACCGCTTCATCGAAGTTACACACATTACCCGGCTCAATAGTCAAGTTAAATGGAACATCAACCATAGTGTCGTTTGGGTCATCATTAACGGAACTGTGGCTAAAATTTTCAGTATCCAACACTGAAGTTGGAGAGTAATAACAAGCTGTAGTATCAAGAGCCTTTTCCGCACCAGTACGTTCAGAATAAAGCTTGGCCTTCTTCTTAGAGTTAAACTTCTCGTCTAAACTGCAAGTTGTTTTCCTCCGACTCATTTGGTCAATCACACTTTTGTCACCGATACATGCACTGTTTGACGTCCCGAGCTCAATATTTGAAGTACGAGAGCCGTGAACAAACTCACAGTCCAGCTTCTCATAACCCATCTGAACAGCTCTCTTTTTGTCATAAGATCTAATAACCTCTTCAGCAGTAGCCGGCACATTCACATCACTAGTCTGCTCGTCTGAGCGTTCAAAATTACCAGTACAAAAGCACTCACTACTACCCCTCGGCTTCCCCCCATACAATTCCCGTAACTCGGTCCTTTTCCTGTCAGCAACAACAGCAGCCTCATCAGCAGTACTATAATAACCAAATGAAGCAAATTTCTTCAACTCAGGGTGCCAAAGCCGTACACGAAACTTTCCACGTTGCCATGTAACACCACAAGGAAGCTTCCTCCCTTCAAACTCATGTACACGTCTTTTTTCCATCAAACCCTCCTCGGCCTTTAACATCTCCTTAAACTCCGACCTTTTGTTTTTCACAACAAGGACAGCCTCCTCAGGGGTACTGAAATAACCCAAGTGAACTTTAAACTTGAGTTTCGGGTGTCGGATTCGTGCCTGCCACCTTTTTCCCTTTTTAATAACCCCAAAAGATTGCTTCAAGAATTGCTTCCTTTTCGCCGAAACATTGTTTACATCTTCCTTACCCTTAAACCCCACCTCAAACTCCGCCATTATCGTCTTATAATCGATTTTCCTAATATAATCTTCTAAAAAATCTACAATTAACTCTACATTAATTAATTCTATGTAACACAGAATTATCAATCCTAAAAATCAATGTTAGCTAATCCAAAGGGATTAGTATAAGATTAACAAATCCATGGTATAATCAATAATACGTCTAAATTGTGATTAACAAAACGGATTTACCCAAACGAACAATTTAATTACCTTAAATTTTGGGTCTCAGACATTAATCTTGAACCGGGTAATTAAGTGGGTCTTCACTCGTTCTTCCCGTCACGTTAAATCGACGGCAAGTGTTACGGAGAAATTTGTAGGGGTGTCAAATTGTCAGCGGGTCGGGTATAAGTGGGTAACCCGATTAGAATAACCCGATTTGATAAGGTTGACCTGAAACCCAGAGTAAACCGAACTTGCTTGACCAGAATCTAACCCAAAACCCCGAATTGATCCCACCCAAATCTTGATTGACCCAATGCGTGATCCGACTCTAGATTACCCAACCCATAATTGACCTGAACTAACATGCCTTGAGGTGACCGAAATGATAAATACTAAGGGGGCGTTTGGTTCATTAGCATCGAATGGAATGGATTGGAATTTGAATCCATAATGGTATGGGGTTCTAAATCCATTC
>LHUT01007809.1:0-10469 GCA_001412135.1 Silene latifolia subsp. alba | reverse complement strand
TATAAGGTCTGAGGTACTACCTCAGATGCGTAATCCTTTTTCTCGATGTGGCCTATTTTTAAACTTCACAAATTCCTAAGAAATACGGTCTCTCAAATTAAATCTCTCAGAAGACTTACTATCTAAACTTTTAGGGCCTTTTTTCCTTTCCTTTTCTTTTCTCTATTTTTTTTTTCCTATTTGTTGTCACTTTTTGTGGATCAATGGTAGATATATGTAAAAGTTTGGTTTAATTAGATGATTTGCATTATATTATGCTAATATGTGTCCCTCAAAAATGTAATTTATATTTAAAAAGATTACAAAACTTTAGATTCGATCTTATTAATTTTTTTTATATTAATCTTGGATATCAATCTCATTTGATTTAATCGATTCGAAATACCATTAATATTTGAATGCAAAATAATTTTACATTTTAAAAGTGTATTCGATATAAAATATAAAATAAATTTTAGATCTTGAAGGTCTCACCAACCAAAATCTATTCAAAGAGCCATTAATTCACTCATAAAATGCAATTAATCTTAAGTCAACCAATGTAATTTATGCACATATAGCTTTTTTTTTTTTAAAAATAAATTAAAGTAACTAAAATGATGTTTTAGTAATGATTTTGATCAATTAAAATGAAAATAGTCAAGTTGAAAATGGTAAGAAGACAAGTTATGATAAATTTGTTGCATGAACTTTTGTAAGATCATTAGCAAATCTAGTTTTTTTAAAACAGAACGACAAAAATTGACGATGAGAAACGACAAAAATTGATGACGAAAGACGACAAAAATTGACGGCGAAAGACCACAGAAATTGACAACGAAAAATGACAAAAGAACAAAACAAGTATTATTTCAACCTCGATAAGTTGATTCTTCCAGTATCGATGTTGTGTGCTTGAGAGATGTTACATCAGGATCTATTAGTAAGATTTTAGTTCCTACCGCATATGGCGGAAGTGGTGTCTCCCTTTTTGTATTTTCTTGATCCATCTACTCTGCACTTCTGCAGAACAGATAATTAAACAATTCTCGATTATACTCATAAAATTATTAAATTAAAGTACATAAACAAGAAGAAAAACAAAAATAGTACTTGATTATGATTATGAAAAGTACATAAACAATTCTAGTAGTTGATTGGTGAAAAGTTCATACACAAATATAGTACTTGATTAATGAAATAGGGAAAGAATTCTCTCAATTAAGTGTTTGGTGAATGAATGTACATGAGTGTTGTCTTTTATACTCTTTAATAGGAAGTGAGAGTGGTGTTATTTGTGCTAACTTAATTATACGTTATAGAACAATTATATCAATAAGGAAGAGTTTAGGAAAAAA
The DNA here is from genome assembly GCA_001412135.1 of Silene latifolia subsp. alba. Classification (NCBI taxonomy): domain Eukaryota; kingdom Viridiplantae; phylum Streptophyta; class Magnoliopsida; order Caryophyllales; family Caryophyllaceae; genus Silene; species Silene latifolia. The sequence goes on along the minus strand of LHUT01007809.1, from coordinate 9,132 downwards.
GAAACCAACTAACTTTGGATTTTAGTTAATCCGCATTCATTGTCAAAGACTTATGAGGTGGTTTTCTCATTTTGCCCACAGTTTTTTATAGTAAGACTTTATCAAAAACTTATCTTAGAATTTCACAAATACTTGTTTAATACAGCCTTATACAAATATATCATAAAAATCGTAAAATAGTTATCTCGTTAAATACTTCTATATTAATTTTGGTCATGTTTTCTTGCAATTTGAATTCATTTTACACGATCTTTGTGTAATTAAGCGACCTTATACGAGACTAATCGTTTACATCATTGAGCAACTAATTTAGTGTGAACTAAACTTCATATTAGCTACTTCTTAAGGAAACAAAGATATGTTCTGCTTTTCAGCAATTGAAAAGTAATTAAAATAGCAAAACTCAATTCCATTTAATGATTATTAAATATGTCCAATCTTGATTTGTTGGATAGGTCTATGCGTTTTTAATTAGTGATATTAAAACTCACAAACTTTATAACGAAAAGAGACGAGATCACTAAAACTTGTAGGCAGAAGAGTACATTGCTTTCAAAAAGCGAATACATTACTCGTATCAATAACAAAAATTACATATCTTTTTCGCACACCGTTCACTTTCACAAACCCGTCACCAACAAGTGACATACAAAAAACTAAATATGGAATACAATAAAATCACTTAAATAGGATCAGACAAATATCCGACACATTCACTTCCGTAAAAGTATACAAAAAATATTATTTATCCTCCAATCCTTAATATACGTGTCATATCATAATCATAATACATTTTAAAACGATGATCAAACCATCTTCCCTTGATCCTTAAGTTACACCGTGTTAGAGAATATTACGGTATATTGCGAACATTTTCCTTGTCCCTTAGCGAGGTAATGGAACATCAGCAAGATCTTCTCTATAGGGGATGTTATCCATGCTAGATGCCTCGTGCAAATCATGACTAACACCCATTTCTAACTGATTTTGACTATTTGACCCGGATTTTACGGGTTCAATAAACGTTACAACTCTATCTTTTCGTAACATAAGATATATGACTGATCCCACATATATACCCATCAAAGGAAATACTACAATTCCTATGAACACATTTCCAACTTTTGGTAAACTATTGTGCATTATCCATCCTATAAAAGCTGTTATTAGGTAATACACATTTATTCCGATTATTGCGAGTCCCAAAATCCACGAGATTATGATTATCTGTTTAGAAAATTAAATCGTTAGTTCGTATAATCTAATCAGATTCTTATAAAAAACCGTTTTACAGTCAAATAAAACTTACGATTATAGAGTTCTTGTGAGGTCCCATTTTAGTGGCACCACTACTAAACTTCAGTAGCGGAATTAGAGCAAACGGGAGTTCGAATGACAATATCATCTGTAGACGTTATGGCACAATATTAATTAAATTAAATTAAATTAATATGTATAATCAAAATATAATATTGATTAATATTATAATTCGTGATTATTATGCTTAATACTGACCGAGGCAATAATGATGAGTTTTCCAGCTCCCGTAGATCCTCCGATGATTGAGACAACCAAACTCGGAGCTATTGCAATAGATCGAGTCATTAAATTTCTTAGCCATTTCCTCATCTTTATGTCTAAAAATCCCTGATATAGAATAAGTAACGACGGTGTTATAACAGAGGATAGTAAAACTTGCCCAAACTCGAAATGACACAATCCGAACTAATATATATATATATATACCTGCATGATAAATTGACCAGCATAAGTGCCAGTAATAGTAGAGCTCTGTCCAGAGGCAAAAAGCGCGACAGCATAGATGATTTTAGCGGATTTTCGGCCCAACACATTTTGGAGTAGGAATGAAGCCGAGTTCAGGTTCAAGTCATTGCACTGTGGATTCAGTTCTCCTGTACTGCGACTGTAACAAGCCGTCCCCGACACTGATATCACTGCTATGTTGATCAGTAATGCTACAAACAACGCAAATCCGCTCTCCCACAAGAAAAATTTGCATGCCTCCTACATTATCAGCACATCAAATGTCACAATCCAATCCAAAAATTCATTTTAGACCTGTATTAGCACTACAAGAAATCACGACAAGGGCGACTGATTTCAGTCGCCCCTTATAAATTTAGCGACTGAGAACAGTCGCCCGCCTTTGGTAGCAAGGTTTAGTCGCCAAATTGGTGACTGTGCTTACAGTCGCCTGCTTTAGACGCTTTTAACAGAATGTACATCCTTACATTTATGCCTTTTACAGACTTGGGCACTTTTCGAGACAGTACAAGAGCCGAATGGAGAAAAAGATTGTGCCTGTAAAATCAGAAGACAAATCAGCATTACTACTAACCAAGTCAAGTTTTATTATCAAACGATTTTTTAGCGTAAGTGACTTACGGCATAACCAAAGCCCCCATTAAGGCAATGGCGTCAGCAGTAGCGCTATCGCCATTGAGTTTAGGAATGAACAAGCCTTTAAGAACATCCTTTGATGGTGGCTTAGCATAAGCCATTTCTCCAAAAAAGCAAGCCGCCATTACAAATACCAATAGTGCTATCAACATTTCCAACTTCCTTACCTACATTAAACGCACCAAATACATCCAACATTAAGTGAATACTCCATTATGAGACCGTCTGAATGAAAACGACTTGTTACAAGTTGTAGGGAACAAGAGATTGATTGATTACCCCATATCTTTGAAGTCCAAGAAGTAGGAGAGTACTTAGACCAGTAAGCAGCACACCGACCCAGACCGGAATATGGAATAAGATATTCAAGGCAAATGCAGTTCCAATTACTTCAGGAATGTCAGCTGCTATAACTGCTACTTCCGCGAGTATCCATAAGCAGTACTTTACTACGACTGGATACTCCGCTTTGCATACTTCCGCCAAATGTTTTCCTACAGTTTTATTCGAATTCGTTTAGTCGCTGTTTTATTTAATCAGATTTTCTATCATGTGTCTTCTAACTTGTCCATAAAAAAAAAATGTACGACCCTGTTTTTTTTTTTTACTTAATTTCAGCTTATTTCAGTTCAATTCAGCTCTATTCAGTTTAGTTCTATTCCAATTCAGCTCCATTCAGTTCAGTTTAATTCAGTTCCTTTCAACCGAAAATAATTCAATGGGACGGAGGGTACATAGTAGTCGGTTTATAATGAAATTTTATGCATTGATCTTACCAGTGGATACACCAAGGTTTGCAGCTAGAGATTGAATGATCAAAGCAAATATTAATCCAATCAAAATCACCCATAATAGCTGCAAATCAAAATAGTAATTATTAGAAAAAAAAATCAGTTTTTTAAAATTAAAACGGTTTTACACAAGTACTCCGTAATTTTGTTTAAAGAATAGAGACAATTACCTCGTATCTATGATTAGCTCCTGCTTGCAAATCGGTTTCCACTGAAACATGACATATGTGAACATATAACCAGTGAGTTAATTTTTTTCGACTCAAATTGAAAATCGCAAATCAAATTGAGTTCAAACATGAGTCGAGTTAGAGCCAAGCTTAAGTTTAAATTAGCCATTTTAATTTTAACCATAAAAAGGTGACGTTTAGTTCAGTTCAGTTAGGTGTTTGAGTTAGAAAATTTATTACTCGCGAAAGGATAAAAACGTAAAGAATCCGTGTTTATCTCGATGGCAATTTGAAAATATAGATAAACTTACAATTGCCAGGGTCCAAATAAGCCAAAGAAACAAGAAAACCAGGACCTACAAATGATAGGAACTTTCTCCATGTTGGTACCTGGTCCATTACAAGAAATAGTAAATAATACAGTTAGTAATTGGCTCACTTTTTGGAGCTACAAAAGTGGTCACTAGTCTAAATCCATTCACAGTTCGTCTCGCTTGTGACGGGCACTATCCGTCACAAGCTGAAGATGGATAATGCCTCTCTCACAATAAGACAAGTGAGAGGGCAAGTGGGGGAAAATGGAGCACCCCATAGATAGTACAACTTGCATATTGTAAGAGCAATTGGTCTCCCTTGTGACNNGAGAAAGGGGACCACATGAATAATGTTGCAGAGAGAGAAAAAGTGGGTACTTTGTGAGGTAAAATGGTAGAGTGACGGATATGTGCCGTCACAAACAATAATTGTGTTGTAAGAGGGGCACTATCCGTTTCAGCTTATGACGGATAGTGACCCTCTTCAATGAGATTTTGTGATTCATCAATTGGTTTCAAAAGTGGTCACTAATCTAAATAAATCTATTGTGCATGCATGTTGGTTCCCTCCCGTGAGTACCTGTCGAGAAGACCATTTTAACCAAAATCGTAAAATAAAAGTTGAGGTCTAATCGATATTTTAATATCGTAATATACCCCTCACTCGATCGCCTTTGGGATTGAAGAGTGGTTGATGCACAGGTTCTTTAGGTCCAATAATTAATATTTTAATATCCTAATATGGCTCCTCACTCGAACGCTCTTCGGGCTTGAAGGGTGGTTGATGCACAAATTCCATCATACCGTGTACTTTTGAGATAATGGGAGCTCCCAGGATTTAAACCTATGATATTATGGTCTTTATCACCTGGCTCTAATATCATATTTATAAGATCATTTCAACCAAAATCTTAAAGGAATATTTGTGGTCTAATCAATATTTTATAGGGTCCATTTTCTATCAAGGGTCAAGATTTCATCTCACGGCGATCTAACAGTTCATGTTTTCAATCGATAAATAAAGGAAAAATGCAATAGAAAGAGATATGTATTATTATATTATAATGTGAGGGAAAATGGACAAAAAATGAAGAGAAAGAAATGGAGAGGATCTTTACTTTCCTAGCACCCTTTTGAAACTCTAACTTCACAACTTGTTAAGAACTCTTGTTATGTGGTCTATTCATATAGGTATTCTATATTGCAAAGCTAACTGAGTAGGTATTCTTTGTATCGGTCTCCACATAAGACGAAAAAATGTAAATATCTTTTAATAAAAAGTGACAATTTAATAATAAAATATTATAATTAAAATTGTCATTTATTAACATGAAATTAATGGTAACATTCTATCAGTCTTCAAACAAAATACTTACATTTAATAATAAACTAAATCTTCTTAGTTTGACTCACCCAGTTTTCAAGGCACTACTTTAACTTGATTTTTTTCATTTCTATAAATAAATTTTCAATCAAAATACACTTTTGTAAAAGACTTTTGTAGGAAAAATGTAAATGTTTTATAATCAAGTTATTTTTTATTATTTTAATATTTATTAACGGTCAAAGTACTTTTGACCTCAAAAATCAGATTAGGAAGATTACTTTGAGATGAAGTAAAATGGTCATATTTTAAACTGTTTTATTTCAGCCGGAAAAGACTCGTCTGAAACAAGAATTTTCCATACCAAGAAGGGTGTTTACTATGGTATAATTGAAGGAGTTACTACTCTTCTCATATTGGAACCCGGACCTCTGTTTTTTTTTTCACTAATACTAACTTGCTAAGAATGCATCTTTTCTCATTTTTGATCCTACAAGCAAGGTCGAAGCTACGTTCAAATTATACCTAGGGATGAAATATCAACTTTCCTATATTTAAATCATAGTTTTTTTTTTTTCTCTAAAATAGTTAGCATGGAGTATTAAACTTTTTCTGAAAAACTCGCCCGGCCATGACCTGGTCAATCTATGTTTAGCTTCGTCTCTAGTACTTACCAATAGGTACCATACATTATACGTTTAGGGCATTATTATGATGGAATTAGGGATTATATATAGCATGTAGCATACTCCATACTTTGTATAGTTATATGTACAGACGACAGAGTAATATAATATTGAAGCGATATACAAACAAAACAAATACTCCATAAATAAATTCGAGTAAAGATAACCTTTGCGGTAGTAATATCGTCGACAGAATCAAAATGTTTGCTTGTAGCAAGCTGATGATCATCCTTATTCACGACTCTTTCAACATCGACAGAAGCTATACGATTGCTACTCCCTTTACCGTGTCTTGGTTCATTCCGAACACTAGCCATCTTAAATACTCCGCAGCTTAATTAATTAGCTAATAATTAGTAATTAGCTCAAGTAGTAGCTTATGCTTTGTTTAGTTATTTGCGATATTTGAAGTGAACTCTACGAAGGGATGATCGGAGCTTATATATTCAAAATTGTCGCAAGTGACACCTTCGCTATCTATCAACTGTATGAAAACGACTACTGACAAGCCGATATAGTATAAAACACTTATTTAAGTTTATTATTGTACAAATAATGCCTCCCTTTAATGATATTATATTATATTTACTTGAAATAAGGTATAAATAATTAGGTGCGGAACTATAGGAGATTCTTATTTAAGTCACTAGTGCAAATCCGTGGTAAGAAAACGACGTAAATTATTGGAGTTTATTGTTTATATTTTGTGTATTTTGGTTAGTGACGTTTTGGAAACAGTCTTCTTTCATGCTTCAACAATTTTGTAATAATGTTATACAAAGAGGCATGTATCGCGCTTCTATGTCTTATACTTGAGATACCATCATGGACTCATGGTCCTCGGAATTTAGGTAGATCGACAAGACGACAATGGAGTCGGACCAATTGGACAATCGGTAAGACTAACCGATGTTAAACATTAAAACTCTGGAGTTGAGTTGCTGGTTAGTTCGACTGAAACGACTATGTATCCGTTGTAATCTGATCTAACCAGCCAATATGACCAGGGATGAAACTAAGTTCAAATTCTATCTAGAGCCAAAATATCAGTTTGATCTAATCATACTTATTTTTATTTTTTAAAAAGTTATTGTGTATACCTTAAAAGATCACCTGTTCCATGGCCTGGTCAGCCTGTGCTTAACTTCGTCCATGCCAATATCTTACGCAAGTTGATATTAGCTCGGTAGGATTAACTTGACTCATAGCACTCGTCTAAAAAAATGACATGTAAATTAAATTGATCTATAATTAGTACTCTTTCTGTCTCATTCATTCTTTTACCCATTTACTGACTGATTTAACTCGTAACTATATGGTTCAAGATTACTCGGCAATCCAAATTGGCTTGCACTGAGATGACTAGTATCGACACACCTAAACAAATTAAATTTAAACTCAAAATCTTAAAACAAATAGAAAGTGAATAGTACTACTTGAATAATAGTTTCAAGAATTGATGAGTTCAAACTATTACTAGGATTCCCTCCGTCCCGGTAAGAAGGTATTTATTTTTATTTTGAGATTAGAGTTATCTATTTTCATTTTTCATATTTTAGGGATGTTTTTGAGCTATTTTATGTGTGAGTGGACTATATAATGTTTTGTATGCTCCAAAATCACTCATTTTTATTTCCTTAATTTTTATGCGAAAAACAATAAATAACTATTGATCGGGACGGATATAGTATATAATAATACCAATTATAATAATGTCATATACGTTAATACGTACATTGAAGCATAAATTACGTTTGCTATTGTGTACTCCGTATGTCCTTGGATAATGAATTAATGATATGTGAATAAGAAGCTTATTTCATGCTTCCAACATTTTTATAGTAAAGTCAACCATAACGACATGTATCGTGCATCTTTATCTTATAGACTTGTATACCAATGAAGTACTTACAATTATGTATTTGCATTGTTAGTTTATGGTGTATGAATCATGCTATGACGAAACAAAAAATTGATATATGGAAAAAGTCAAATGGTTAAAGCCATCCATACGTAATATAGTTAATGATGTAAATAATGAACTTTGAGTCTCGTCATTTTAATAATAAAATGTTAATAGTCACAATTTATTGGTCTTAATTTTAACATAAATTCTCATTATAGACGGAAGATATTCATCCCTCTATAATTATAGACGAGCCAAATATCCCTCCTATAATTATAGACAGGCCCTACTCTAGGTAGCATAAATGTCCAGTTGCTAGTTCAGCTTTGCTGAACTATAATACATTTTTAATAAAATGTATTAAAATGTATTAATAACATCCTTTGGAATTAAACTAAAACCTTCGTTAAAATAAAGACCTTTATTTTAACAAAATAAAATCCTTTGGAATATCCCTCCTATAATACATTTTTAATAAAATGTATTATCTGAGATAATACATTTTCCGGCAGCGAACTGATAACATCCTTTGGAATTTCACTACTTGGTCCACCTTTTTTCATTTATTCAGCCCAATTAAACTAAAACCTTCGTTAAAATAAAGACCAAAAAATTAAAAATCTTGAGATAAAAATACAAGTATTAAATTTAAAAACAGGAAATTTGAAGATCAAAATACGAAACCTAATTGTGGGTGATTGGCGTCTTCGGCAATGATTATTGGAATCTTAAACTTGAGTTTTTAATTGATTGATGGAGGGAGAGATTAAAAAAGGCCAAAAGAAGGCGATGGAAACGACGCTGCCAAGGTGGTGACTGGTGAGGACGCCGATTTGTCGCAGTAGAGGAGGTGTAGTGGAGATGGGATGACGTTGCTTGAAAGAGTCGTGACCGGAGGGGTAGGGGTTTTATGTGTTTCTTACTTGGGCTAACTTTCTCTATTGAGCCGATATAGGACGAGTCCTATAGGAGAGTTTCAATAAATTGAAAAACGACTCGTAGTCTTCCAAACCCGACTGCATTATAAAGTTACTCGGCCCATATTGGACTGCCTATTAATTGGGCTGGTCCAAATTTTTTTTTTGACAATAATAAACTGCATATAATAAAACTTAAATGTATACAAATCAGCCAGTAGCCAAACTAACAGACCAGTGAACATACATACGAAGGANNCAATTCGATTGGTACTGGCGTTGTGAAAGCCAGAACTGAAGATAATTTTTTTGACGTAACTCTGAAAGAAACGGAAGGTTGCGAAGCTGAGTGGGCTCTGTACAAGGTGAGGAGTAGGCCTTTTGTCGAGGCTGCAAAAGCCGTGGTAGCCCTCACGTTATGAACAACAGGATCAGTCGACATCGTATCCGAAGAAGTGACAGCGTAGCAATCCCTAAAAGGCGACCTGCAAACCAGAATAAAGTAAGTAATCACAGAACAAGACTGATAACGGGGTAGAGGTCGTCGTACCCGATCAAACAATTTTACTCAACTAGTATAGTAAGGTAGTCGAGGTCGAACCA
>LHUT01007806.1:0-10472 GCA_001412135.1 Silene latifolia subsp. alba | reverse complement strand
GCCTCCATGAAATCTTTGTCTTTACCACTTATATGAGGCTTAGCATTATCCTGTTGAATAGTTATATTCTTTGATGCAGATGCTGGCCATTTTTCTTTAATGGCTGGTATCACTAAGTTGATCAATGCTTCTTTTGTGACTGCCTTTGTGATAGATTCAACTGGTTTTGTGACTATTGTACCAGCTTCTCTATTCTTACTTTTTCTTTTTGCTGGTTCTTGGTAAGTAAATGGCCATATACCAACCTTTCCATCAAACAAAACTTCTCCATTTTCTTTGTATGTTGGCCTTGAAACTGCTGCTAAGAACATGATTTTTGTTATGTATCTCTTGCTTTTACAACTTCTATAAGGAAGAGCTTCATTGCTGCCAATGTAGTATCTACACTTTGGATTGGTCATATAAAACCATTTTTCATCAATGTGAATGATAGTACCCATATCCTTGAACATTACACACCTCAATAGCCTATCAAAGACTAATTTCCTCATTACAAAATGTAACCTTATGTGTTTGTGGTCTTCACTTAAAGCTGGATGTATTGAACTTGTGTGAGACTTAATAAGTCCTTGTTTTACCCATCTATGGCAGGTAGATGGTGCATGCCCTATAGCCTTGCCCAACCTTTTCAGTGTTGTTCTCTTTGACACATCAAAGTGCCATTATGGCCTCTAATGGACAAGGTATCCTTTCTTTCCCCTTCTTTCCCTTGATCTTACTCCTCACATTAATAGGAACTTCATGTACTCTCTGTTGTTTTGCTGCTGTCCATATACTGAAAATGGATTTCCTTGTGACATTGAACATGCTTGCCGCTTCATTCATCTTCCTATGTACAGGTTTCCCGTTTTTGCAGCTCTCAAACAGCAAGCATACCACCCTATGCCTCTCATCATCTGTTAGATTAGGTTTTTTCATGATGAAAATAGCTGGATCTGTAATTTTAGTGAAAAAGTAATTGTAATTATTGAAAGTTGAAGTGTAATTTTTTGTTGTTGTAGTTGGAAATGTAAGCTGAACTAATCAGAACATTTGCTGCACTTTATGTACTCTAATTTCTTTGACTTGATGTTTTTTGGTGGGAGATTTAAAATTTCATGAAAAGTTCTTTTCCCACCCAATTTCCCTCCAACTTGTTTTCCCCCTCTTTTTTCATCAAAAACCAGGTAACATTGAAATTGGTGGGAAGATTAAGCTTGACCTCACTCCTTAACACAACCACTTTATTTTCTAATTAAACACAAATAATGCAATTAATTGTCTTTCCTTGGTTGTTAAGCCAAAAGCAAATGGGTAGATCATATAAAAATGGAGGAAGTATTAGTTAGTACTTTTAAGAATTTTAGGTTTTTTTTAACACATTTTGGTGCTTTTAACCTAAAAATATCTAGGGTGACCTGTTATTTAGGTTACGCGTTTCCCAAGACTGTTATAAGAAGAATAGTAGATAAGATGAATTTAATTGGAATTACTGATAGGAAGGAGTAATATTTGCAGAACACCTATCAAATGAATTATTACTATGAAATAATCCTATGCATCCAACAAAAGTTTTCAATCAATATCACAATATGTACATTTCATGTGAACAAAAAACACACTAAAAAATCCCCACTAATGTTGAAACTTTTGGACATTCCTCGATTCTTGATCACTCGATCATCTTCATTTTCATCATCTACTACTTCTACTTCTACAGCCTTTATATTCTCGAGCTGCCACGCGTCACTCTTTAATTCGTCCCTCTCTAATCGGAGCTTCTCATCAATGGCGGCCGTCGATGAGTTCGTCAAGGGCACCGTTCATCCTAATGGCGTCGCTGTCATCACTCTTGATCGTCCCAAAGCTCTCAACGCCATGAATTTAGGTCTCTTTTCTTGTTCATTTTGCTTTTATTTTGTTTTAATCATGTTCAATTTTAGGTGTTCGTGTTTATTTATTGGAATTAAGGTCGATTATTAAGGTTATTGAAGTTCCTCGAATTATAGAATATAAGACCTACTATGTGACGGTTATTTATTGGTTAAACGCTCATTTATTAGTATCAGTGAGTGTTTTGATAATAATTATTAATTGAAAGAGAGAATGTTTTGAGCTGTATGTAAATCATTTTTATTGATGTACTCGTACTATTGAATTGGGAAGAATAAAAGTTGCAAGCTTTTATGATCATATTTTTTTGCCAGAAAAGGTATACAAATTCTAAAAGTGAGGCTGTGAGTTAATAGGAAACTAAATGTGTTGAAATTAAATGTGTTGTAAGTTGATATACTGAGGTTGGAAGAATTGAAGCTTTTAAGATGTTATAATCATAATTTACGAAAAATAGGGATGTCGAGCTCTTAGTATACCCAACCCCACCTCACCACTATAAGCACCTCCTGACTTAAGGTGGTAGTAGGGTGTTGGTGGTTGTAGTGGGTCGCGATGGTTGTGGGTGTTGGAGTTAAAGACGGGGAGGCAGTCGGCGATGGGGTGGTTGTGATGGTGAGGGGTAAGGAGTTAGATGAATTTGGGGGAAAGAGAGGGGTAAAGGAAATGATTGAGTAAGACAAACAAACATTGACAAAGGGAGTCATTAACTTTGATTCCCTTTCCCTTTCCCCAATCAAACGCCAAACGCCAAACGCCCCCTAACGTATTGAAAGCGAGGATGGTATAAGTTGGGAACTTCTATATTTGTCATAATCTAAAGGAGGTTGGACTACAAGTTAGGCAGAGGATTTGAAAGCAATGGTTGTAGAGAGAGGATGAAGGGTGGGTGTTAAGAAGAAGTGCAAATTTCCTCAAAGGATTGGTTATCGATATCAAAGGACAAATTGAAAGGAAAATGGAGTGTTTAGATGATTTCTCATGAGTTGAACAACTTAGCTTTCTGTAAACAGTTTTAGGAAGGCTGGAATTTATTCATTTTGGGGAGTTTCTTCATTTTTTTTTTGTAGTTTTCTTCACTATGAGGACTAGATATAAAGTTGTGGCTTGTGTAACATGAAATAGTTGTAGGCAATTAGATATTCTCTTTTTAAGTGTATCACTATTGATGTTGACAAAGTGAAATCGGAAGGTTCGAATCCTAACAACCTCAAAACTCCTCAAAAACTCTCGAAGTGGAATTGCAGCACCCGGTATGGGGGAGCCGGTGCACAACTAACCNNGTTGGGCTTCAACCATCACCTTAAGGTTTTAGTTGAGATAGTTCATCTATCAGATTGTATCCATGTCACGTGTGTGGATGGATTGTTGGATACTTGGATTTGCTAATCAGTAGGTTGTCTTGATAATTAAATTGGTGAAACACTGCTTGTATGCTTATTTAGTCAGCCGTGTGAAATAGGTGGTGTTTGCCGTAAGCTGATACGACAACAAAAGTAACAATAATAATAAAACTACCCTACTTCTCAAGGACATCCGTAAATGGCAATGGAAGGATACCAAAGATCAAATCACAGGCTAAACATTCGGTAGGTGTGTAGATGGAAAATGAACTAGTTTTAAGATTTGTAAGTCGTAGAAAATCTATGTGATGGCCAGATTGGCGATGGCCTTGAAGCTCGAGAAAGTGAGAGGAGTCATTATAGCATTAGCTTCAAGTTGCATCATAATAGATGGTAAGGTAAATGGTCAAGCCGTTCTTTTTTGAGTAGCTAAAGTTGCACTTTACTCAGTGGATGTTTCTGAAGGGGTGTTGTTAGAGAGAAGATGGAATTGTAGATATGATACCAATGAAGTTACACTGATGTAGATGTGTAAGGCTATGCGGTTTCATAATCCTAAATATAGTTCCTCAATTGCTGTTCATTCACCAAGGTCTGGACATTAGGATTATACGTGCGATGTACACTTTTATTGTTATTATTAATTTTTGGTTATTTCTCCCTGTTGGTTGTAAATTTATAAATTACTTGTTTTTACTATCATTCTGTTAGCCCATTTTTTGTAACCAAGCATTATACCTTGAATGTCAGCATAGTGGCGTAGTCACCAAGGATAACAACTACGGAGTAGTTCGTAAATTGTAACTAGTAACTAGTATTGCATACTATATACAGAGTACTAGGGTAATTTTACACTCCCTTAATGTACTGTTTACATTCTCTCATGCGAATCACAGTTTCCAAAGTTTCTCTCTCGAGTGAGAGTGACATAATAAACATCAAGTGCAAAAGGCACTTCATTATATAGCAGACACCACAAAAATTAGAACTATTACTCCATATTTAGTATATAGGTGTATGTGGGGCTACTGTATCTTCCAAGCTCTGATATAGCATTGGCTGACAATTGTGCGGCCAAAATTATCAGAGCCGAGCTCATACTTCAGTACTTTACTTTTGCTTTGTGATATATGATGTGAGGGAGAATTTGTCACTGTATGTCTTTTACCACACCTCATTTAACTATTTACTTCAGATATGGACATAAAGTACAAAAGCTTTCTTGATCAATGGGAAGAGGATCCAAGGGTGAAATGTGTTCTAGTTGATAGTAGTTCATCCCGGGCTTTCTGTGCTGGTAAGTACTGAAACCTAATTCTGATATAACTAATCCTGTTTTAAACATTCTTGGCTCTTGGGAGGTTGATATTCTTGCCATAATTACTAGTGCGATGTTTTTAGATCACTAATTGGTAACATATTGTGGTGACCTAATTGTGTGAAATGCAGGAATGGATATTAAAGGTGTTGTTGCGGAGATTCGAAAGGACAAAAGCACGCCTCTTGTCCCCAAGGTTTTTCTTATCACTATTATTTTCATGAAATTGATAACCCTTGTCATATTTGGATTATATGTCTTCTATTTAAAACTCATTTGATCGTTACTGCTGATTGTTTCTATCTTTGTCTGCTGTTCTCTTGTGTATGGATCGGCCATTTCATTAAATTCAATGCCTAAGTAACATACTTGCATTAGTTGAGATTCTCCGTTTCTCTGTATTGTCTTTATTTAGATTTATATTGGTGTGTTTTGGTAAGAGTAAACTTTGTACTTTGATCCAAGGTTTTAGTTTGTTCTTAACTTGCATGGCTGCATCTATCGTCAGGTGTTCTCTGCTGAGTATACTTTGATATGCAAGATAGCAGAATACAAAAAGCCATATATATGCTTGATGGATGGGATAACCATGGGTTTTGGTATTGGCTTATCTGGCCATGGCCGATATCGCATTGTGACAGAGGTATTGGGCATAATAGATTTATTTTTGTTCCTTAAAATCAATGCTGAAAGTCAAATTTTGTTGTTGATTTGCATAATTTCTCTTCACAGAAAACTCTTCTTGCAATGCCAGAAAATGGTATTGGTTTGTTTCCTGATGTGGGATTTTCGCACATAGCTGCAAACAGTCCTGGAGAAGGATCAGTTGGTATGCTTTATTTTCACTGCATCATTCATCATTCATTCTTTTCTTGTGATCGAAAGAAAAATAAAATTAAAATAAAGCCAATGAAAATAAAAGGTCGATTTTCTTATAATAACACGATAAATAATATAATGTGTTACTTCTTTGAATGATGTGGCAATTTGATTAAAACCATCATGTTCGTATGTTGGATGGGTATGAGATTTTTCAGAAAGCCATCAAAGATTTTGACTGGAAGTAGATATGTTACATAGTTGTCTACTTATGCTCCTTGGTGAGGGGGACTTTTCCGAAAGCTAAATACATTCAATAGAGCTGTGTGTAAGCAAATACGACTGGTTTCTCCAAAATGAGCCATGCTAAGTGGTTTTTTAGCTGGTGAAGGTGGCTTTATCAGATGATCGAAGTCATCAAACCCCTCCCTCCCATTCTTGGTAACTAGCTAAGTTACATCATCATTGGCCTAGTGTCTCAATAGAGCTTCCCACTTCAACTGGGAATCTGGGATATGTCGTGCAGACATGTGCAGCATTTTCCTCACTATGGCACAGAAAATGAGACAACCATTTAATAATCTCTTATGAAATGGAAAAAAGCGCAAATTTCTGCTTTAGCTCAAATTTTAAAAGAGAAGATCTCATACTACCTTAATTCAATACTTCTTAATTGTATGTGTGACAATTGCTTGCTTATATGTCAGACGGTCTCTTAAGAGACTAATTTTTGCTTACATTAACCATCAAACTACCCAAGTCTTTAAAAGAAAAAAAATACATATTAGACTCTCTTAAATGATAGAACTAGCAGCTGACTGAGCACAATCTATCTTTTAAATTATTTCAGTCAAAAGCACACTGGATCTTCTTAGATATCCACAGCCTTAGATTGGGGGCTGCTTGTTGTTCTATGCTGTGAACCCAATTGAGAAATTCTGAACATTGCTATCTGATTTTTCATCTGTAATAATGCATTCTGAGTGAAATGAACAATTATCTTACTCCTGTAGGTGCTTATCTTGGTATGACTGGGAAAAGAATATCTAATCCAGCTGATGCTCTTTACGTTGGCCTTGGGACCCACTATGTGCCATCAGGAAACCTAGGTTCTTTAAAAGAAACCTTACTGGCCTCTACATTGTATGTACATCCTTCAAGTTACCCATGAATTTGCGATGCTGTATTAGTTTGTCGGTCAAGCAAAAAGAGTGGGCACTGCTAGCTGTGTTCTCATGATCATTTAATGGTGCCCATGGGTGCATGTACCTTGTTTGTGAATTTGAAACTTAGGTGTAGAACATGGGTTTCAATCATCCAAGGTCAAGTGCAAGTAAAGTAAACGTGTTACAAGCGTTTTCTTTTTTTTTAAAAACTTCATTTCTGAGATAGGTCTTTTCTATCTGACAGTTCGGAGGATCCTAACCAGGACGTTGCTGCAGTGATCTCAAAATACAGCACGCAGCCCGAGACCGAGCCACAGCTGAAGCTGCTTCTGCCACATATTGCTTCTACCTTTGAACCAAACAAGTCAGTCAGCAAGATAGTTGAAGATTTGAAAAGGAATCAAGATAGCTCTGATGTCACGGGTAAGCTACTTAATTCTATCTTATTTTGGCTTGTCGGCTATCTGATTCCAACTGTTTCATATTCGCCTTTTGGGACTCAGGAATTTACTTCCTCCATTATGATCTATGAATAGACTTTCCAGTTTCTTTTGCACAAAAGTTAAGGAACATAATAACATGTGGATGGAAATGCAAGTTGATGAACGACATGGACTAACGAACTACAATGATTTCAAATAAAATACAAAATGGAAAGACTTTTAAGTGCAAACATCATTCCTGGGCACCCAAAAATAGAAGCGAGGTGGTTTATTCATGCTAAAATGTGGTTATTCTACGAATAGTGGCAGGATGGGCCAAAGAAGCATTGGAAGGGCTTGGTAAAGGAGCTCCATTCTCCGTCTGCTTAACACAACAATTATTTGCTAAAGTGGCATCTGGCGTCAGAAGCAATGATTCGAATTTATCAAAAGTATGTTATACCGCAGATTGTTCATATTTACTCTTTTGATAGCTGTTTTTAGTTTTTAAGGTTGGTTGCTTTATTTAATCAATGCTTGTTATTTAGCTGAACGGAGTCATGAAGCTGGAGTATAGAATTGCTGTGAAGTCTTCTATTAGAGACGATTTTGCTGAAGGTGTCCGTGCAGTTCTGGTTGACAAGGATCAGGTCCGTTTTCTTCTCCAATGTAACCCTTTTACATGTCATGCTGGTGAAGTTCTTCCACATCTGATAGATTACAACTAAACATGGCTAAAGTTACCCGACCCAAACCCAGGAAGAACTACCTGAAGTAGACTAAAAAAGAACCCAAAGCAGACCCAAACCCAAATAGATCTGGTCCGAAATGACTAATTTGTAACAAACCCTCTATGCACCACGACCCGAAACGACCCAAAAATAACCCGAGTGACTTGTAGTCGCTCATCGATAGCTAACCGAACCTGAAATGATCAAATAAAAGTGCATTGACATGTCCATAACCTGTAATGACCATACTTCAATCGGTCCTTACTGACTCATTTGCCGAGTCTACAACCTACTCGCAGTTGCATCAATTTATGCTGCGGTTTAGCTGTAAGTAAACATTCATGTGCATATGCTTGATAAATTTGCGCTTTTTCTCAACATACTACTGGCATAATCCTTGCTTCTGTTGCAGAACCCAAAATGGAACCCATCTAATGTAGAGGAAGTTGACATCAAGGAAATAGAGACCCTCTTTGAACCATTAGAGCCAAGAGTCGAAGAATTGAAGGTTTAATTGGAGTACAATCTTCTCAGTTGGAAGATTGCATTCATTTCACTTTCAGTTTCAGTGAGTAAAATTAAGAGTTATGAATTCGCTTCGATTAAAAGCGAACTTGTGGAATATGGACCTGATTTGTTAATGAAACAAATTTGTGATTTTCTCAGTAGTCGTTTCTAGAATTACATATTCTCGTATGAAAGGGGTCGCAAGTACCCTAGTTCATTGATGTTCACACTTTGTTTGTAAGAGCATAGACCAATAAAGTGAAAATGTAAAACTAGTCTATATAGGAAGACATCAAATTCTATATTTTCCAATTGATGGTTTAAGTTTTTATATGGGAGAAATACTAAATAAGAAAGAAAATTAATATGAGAATTTATTTTTGGTTAGCGTGTTATTTTCCGTTTGATGTGTGATTGGGTAGGTCCGAGTTTGGTTGGCAGTGGTGTTGGATCGGTTGGATACGGTGGTCTCCAACTCAAAATTCATGCTGTTGTTTCCATGTTGCTTGTTCATTTTGTTCTTCCTAATAATAATCTCTTGTAGATATAATAAAAAGATGAGTTTGTGTCCGGTCTATGTTGGCGGCATCCTAGGATGGTTTCCTATGGTGTTCATGGCCATGCGTTTGGGTGAGGAGTCATTTGTGTTTTGGTCCGTCTGCTGGCGTGGTCTCTCGGGTTGTTGGTCTTTGGTTTGTCTTGTTCGATTTTCAGGATGTAGGAGTTTTTTCTCCATTAGAGGCAAGTTTGTTTAGCTTGCACTCGATATTTCCTTTCTACGTCCTCGTGGCGTAAGTACATCCTGTTTTTCTCACTCGTCAAAGCAACTGTTTCGATGGTCTTTGGGAGTCTCGTGCCATGGAGATGCCGCGCATGATGAAGCTCGTGTCCAAGCTACCGTACTCCATCAACATGTAGGAGTTACCCGACATCTCATCTTTCGTAGTCTATTAATAAGATATTGTACTTTTAATTTCAATAATGTAATAGGTATGTACGACTCTGAGAGTCCTGCTATTAATAAGTAAACATTATTTTTACTCCTGCCAAAAAAAAGCTAACGTTAGATAGCTTATTATTAGCTATAAAATAGTGATTTACAATGAATGCATACATCAATCATTCATTTAATAGAATATCTATATTTAGTAAGTGTCGTTTTTAACACTCTTCCTTTACACTTAATTTTGGCATTCCAAACTTGTTCCTTAATTCTTCAAATTTTTGTTTAGGCAACATTTTTGTGAAAATATCTCCGAGTTTGCTCGTGTAGGGCAATACTGTAGATTGATTTCACCTTCTCTTTGTTCCTAATCTACCTTCAAATTTATTAAGTGTTCTGCAAATGATGCAAAATGGATATTCGGCAAGTTTTAAAAGGAAAATATATATGAACAAAAAAGTAAAGAGATTGCTGAAATTCCAATGCGGAACAAGTTTTTTTTCTCTTTTATGGTAATTCCCCCAAAAAAAAGAGGTTAACAGAATGGAGCAAGACGACTCTTGGCTATATGACATAAAAGGCCGTATTGTAATTTTAACAATCTCTTTTCGTTTTTGATCATATATATTTCATGAATTTCTTTCAAAACTCACCGAATATCCATTTTGCATCATTTGTAGAACACTTGATAAATTTGAAGCTAGATTAGAAATAAAGAGCAGGTGAAATCAATCTAGAGTATTGCCTAAACAAGAGCAAACTCGAAGATATTTTCACAAAAACGTTGCCTAAACAAATATTCGAAGAATTAAGGAACAAGCTTGGAATGCCAAAATTAAGTGTCAAGAAGGAGTGTTAAAAATGACACTTACTAAATATAGATATCCTATTAAATGAATGATAATCTATGTATGCATTCATTGTGAATCGCTATTTTATTAGCTAATAAGTTACTATATAATGTAACATTAGCTTTTGTTATCTCAAATACATATAAATTAAGAGTCATCTTGCTCTGGATACCGCCTGATGGTTTTTTATAAGGAAAAAATGTTAAATAAGAAAGAAAATTTATATGACAATTTATTTTGTTTTTATTTTTATATGTACATCACAATATCACATAATAAAAGCTAATATTATATCTATAAAATATAATTAAAAGGCTACCCTAAAATGACTAATAAACGCCACGTAGACAAAGCCACGTAGGATAAAAAAATGCCACGTAAATGTGAGCATCAAAACTCATTGCCATGTAATTGTCTTATTTTATAGATTTAATTCATCTATAAAATATAATTAAAAGGCTACCCTAAAATGACTAATAAACGCCACATAGGATAAAAAA
>LHUT01007804.1:0-10442 GCA_001412135.1 Silene latifolia subsp. alba | reverse complement strand
ACACACACAGCATACCTTGTTCAATAACATCTTCAGGTTTGCTTTGATCTGTGTTTTGAGATAGATTGGATTTGTTGCTATTGAATTTTTGTATAGCTAGATTGATCATGGCTGCTGATGATTGGTCAACATTGCCTCTCGATCTTCTTGGTGATATTGCAATGAAGATGGATACCATAGATGATTTTATTTATTTTTCAGCGGTTTGTCGCCTTTGGAATCGTGCTTCATCCTTAATAAAGCACCAATGGAGGCCGATACGAATGCCATGGCTTTTACTAGCTGAAAACACTAGCAATAATCCGCATTGTGTTCGGAAGATCTTTAATCCTAGTAATAATAAGTGTTACAAATTGAATCTCAATCTCCCTGAGACTCTTGGAGCAAGGTTTTGGGGTTCAGACTATGGTTGGGTTGCAATGGTCGACCGTAAACTCAATGTACGCTTGTTCAATCCAATCACTAAGGCTGAAATTCATTTCCCATCTGTGACAACCATCCCAGGTCTACCCCCATTTAATAAAAAAAAAGATGGGAATAAAGAAGGTTATATTAATTGGGTTTTGAGGGCTTTTTTTCTCAGGCTTATTGTGCTCAAATTGTCTGAAACTGAGTTTGTTATTGTTGTAATTCATGGTAATTTCGACCAACTAGCTTTTGCTAAACAAGGGGATCAATCGTGGACATCAATATTCGTCAAGCAAGAGATTTTTGTTAGAATGTTTGATGTCGTAGCAATGGATGGTTATATATTTGCTTTGTACAATGATGCATCACTTGTGTATTGGAATATCGAGGACTTTCGGGGTCATGAGCTTGTAAAGCCAATCGATTATTCTATACGTAACTTTGAAATGTTCAAGGACTTCAGAAGCGGGATAGGAGCGGTATATTTGGTACAATCAGGTTCTGATCTCCTTATGGTGTTCCGATTCAGGGAAGAAGTGTCGGATTCAGATGGGACTTACCATCCTGACGTTTATGAAACATTTGGTTTTTCGGTCTATAGACTGGATCCCAAAGACAGAAAATGGGAGGAAGTTAAAGATCATGCGACATTGTTTGTAGGTGGTAATTCTACCATGTCTGTTTCGACCAAATATTTACAACCTAACTGTATATATTTCACCGATGATGAAATGGATCTTTCTAGTTTGGTGAAAGAGTTTGGTGGACATGATATGGGTGTTTATGACATGAAAAGTGAGAAAAAAAGTCGATTTTATGAAGGAGATGATATCCGCTCGGCATATTGTCCACCAACCTGGTTTATTCCTCAACTTTAAATTTGAATAGGGGGCATGAAATTCAGAAGTTGCAAGCTGATCAAGTCATATGACGTTTTGAAGTTGGCTGCATCAGAGCATATTCACAAAGCACGACGTGGCTTATACAAGAATCCAAGTTTCAATACAAGATTGAGAATGTCTATGTTTAATCACAAATGTACTTTGTGAGATTATATCTAGTTGTTATTGTATTCTGTATTGGTTAAATTATGAAATTGTTGCTGTCAGCGGTCTCTGTTTAATTGCATTGAATAACTGGATTACATACATCACTCTTACGTTTAATGGTAAATAACAACTTGAGCGACCCCCGGTATTATTGTAATTTACTGTATTTTGTTTTCCCTCCATCAAAATTGAAATTCCACACTTATTCAACTCAGCTTTGCCGTGTTTAAACTGGTGAATTCACGGCCAACACATGCCTAATTTTTTGTAGGGCCATATAGCCCACCTATTAAATCCACCCCTGGTTCCAGCGTTAACAGATTCAAGGGCCTAGTAAAAAAGGATCTGTTGGTTCATTAGGCAGTCCACCTAATCTTCCCAACAAATAGAACAGGCAAGATCGCTTAATGTGGAACGGTGGAGAACATCGCTCTCTTATGACCACATTTTGAAGGTTGTGTTTAGTGTTTACTAATCTTTTATAAAACAATAAATGTAACCTAGGATATAAACAACATTCTCACATAAAATATGTGAAAACAATCTAACACAAACTTGAAAATGACTTGAATAAAAAAAAAATTACAATATGACAAGATCAGAAATCGTTTGTGTTGAGAAACTTTTAAGAGAAAATTGACGGAAATTTTCTTATTGCAACCGGCTTTATCACAAAACTAGCTAATATAGCAAGATGACCTGACTTTCTATCTACTAAAAAAACCAAGAACAGTGATGCACATGAACCGGCATCACCGTAGACATAACATTAACAAGAAATAGAGCAATCTATTTCTTTCTAATGGACTCCAGGATTCTATACATCCATGCAATCTATGCCACTATTAAATCAATTCAAACAAGAAATAGAGCAACAAGACAATACCGCAATCAACATTCAAGTATAAAAAACTAGTGTCAGATAACAAACACAAGTATAGTAGTACTAAATTTTAACCATTGCTAACTAAACCGAAAAATGCGGGAACTCCCATGACGAAACACACTGGAAGTTATAGTACTACAAGAAATTCACTAGTTTATACCCACCAGATAGTGGACCAACATGTATGTAGAACAAGAGAAGAGTTGCAGATGACCAAGTTTACTTCTTCCCCGATTTGCCCCTTTTGTTGGGACCAGAACATTCAGCAACATCAGCAGACGACTCTGTAATTTCACCAGAACGAGAACACTCAGCCATGTCACCAGAACCAGAACACTCGGCCACGACAACAGAACCACCAGTACAAGATGATTCAGCAACCGCTTGGCCAAAATCATGACGGTGCTTCACTCCCTTGACTTTGACGGTCACAACAGCCAGACATTTACGCGTATCACATATGTGGAAATCGGAATCGCGGTGGCGAGACTGCATTTAAAGAATAGGCAATTGTTAAATAAAATAGGAAGAGATACCATTTCAAATTTGAAAAGACAAAAGCTTAAGAGATTAAAATTCAAAAGATGTCTCAAACAACTATTGAAACAAGAAAGAGTGAGGATTATTCAAAAAATAAGACCCTTACAATGGATCATCAGAGTGGTGAAAAGGAAAGAAGGAAAACGAGGGAGACAGTTAGGCACAGCATCAGTCAAGGCTCCCAGGCAGCGAGGGAAACTAGCGATAAAAGGATTAAGGCACTGAGTACTTAGGTTTCATTGTAGGTATTAAGTATGTATCAATTTATGGTCATTGAGATAGGGGGAGAGTTTTTAGGGAGGGGGCTGCATTATTCTGGGTACACAGTGTCAAAATCAGATTCAGATACGAAACCACAATCTCACCCACTAAACAAACTAGTTCATCAGAAAAACAAAAAGAGATGTCTACCTCAGCATGAGAAATGGACTTCAAACCACAGCAGCATCTAAACTTTTTCTCCGAACCCATTGCACAGCAACAAAAACTAAGGACATTAAAACCCAGATCAAGCAATGGAGGACAAATTCTGGGTGGTTTATTATGGAAATTCTTACAAATTTGAGCAAGAACAGAAATTAGGACAAAATACAACCACAGAAATTCAAACCTAACTGATGCAAAGAAGGGAGAAATCTCTGAAAATCGAATCACTGATGAACAATCATGATACCGTGTTTTTCAATCCAGTTTGATTCAAGAATTCCAATTAAGTTTGAAAGTAGACAGTTTGTTTCAAGAAAAAAAAAACAGCAGGGAAAAAACAGTAGCCAAAAGGGGGTGATTTGATTTCGGGCAATTTCCCGCCTTCTTTACATCAGTTTGGTTTGAATTTGTCTTTTCAACTTAATTAGGATCCGCATTCCACAATAAAAAGCAGTAAACAGTTCGTTTCAGAATTCCAATGAAGTTAAAAACACAACTTTAATCGAACTAAGGTTACAGTGGACAAATTTTCATAAGCAAAGGAAAAAATCAAATTCTTGAAATCCAAAACTAATAAACAAACTGTTTCTTAGATTTTTACTCCCTTGATCATGTATCTACAAATGATTAAAATACCATTTAGGATGATGTAAAAGGTAAGTAAATGACTGATACGAAAACACAAAGAGTAATAGCCAAAAAAAGATTAGAATGTTTTCGGTAATAGCCATTAGCCAGATGTATCAAGAATCAAATTTATAGTCAGGAACCTAAATAACAGCAAAGAAAAGGAAAGAATTCGTTCAACAATGCACATAGATGAACCTATACATTACAATTTACAAGAACACCAAGAAAGTTCAACTTAAAGAGAAGAACAAACCTTCAAATCAAGTTAGCAGATGTCAAATGATACTGCAAAAAATAACAACAATTAATTCAGCAAGTTTTGGAAAGAAAGTGTGAAGGGAAAATTAAAGTGTGTCAATGTGTTGATATACACAAAAATTAATCGAATAAAATGAAAGTTAAATGAAAGAAAGACAGAGAATTTACTCGGGATCAGCGATTTCTAAAGAGTGAGGAGAAAATATAACAGGGTAATGTCGTTATATACAGGAAATATTGGAAGTAAAAGAGTTAACAATAAGTAGTGATCAAAAAATTATGTACAGTACCAGTTAAGTAGTATCACTTAGAGTTAATACATTCACTTGTGTAAAGTCAAACTATGGGTCAAATAAAACCCATATGGGTAGATAAAAACAAGTATATGCGACTCCAGGCACTATCATTTACTATGTGGGTAATATATACAAGCTTGTGACGGACATAAGCTTACTGTCACGAGGAAATCTTACTGAAAAATAAATAAGGAAAGAAATTCATACATTTTAGGGTTATGGCTACATGGATGGGTAATTGATGTCTTCATGGAATCATCTATTGAAATCAAAAACAGAGCAAAACCATGTCAGGCGCTTAATATAAGAGATGAGAAAATGAGATTTGAATTGTATGTATTGCATTAGTTAGTGAAGCCTTACAACGATATATATACTAGGATTACAACTATGATTAAACCTAAACCTAGTAACAAATTGCACTAATCTAGGAAGAAGAGTCAACAACAGTATATGGTTACAAGAGATTACATAGGAATAAAAATAGGGAAGATAAGATACTAAATAATATTCTTCAAGAGGTAGTACGTTCCTTAACATTCCCCCGCAAGACGGACTGTCCATTAAAAAGTCCGATCTTGGAGAGCATAGTTTCAAACCGAGGACGAGGTAACGGCTTCGTAAGGATGTCTGCAAGCTGGTCGTTGCCACTGATGTATGGATGTGGGCAATACGAAGTAGCCCTTGCTGAACCTGCGTACGAACAAAATGAAAGGCAAGTGCAACATGTTTCATACGCGAGTGGAAGACGGGATTTGCGGAGTAGTGAGTAGTGCTTAAATTATCACAATAAATTGCTGGTGGTGTTTTAAACCCGATACCAAGGTCAGACAAGAGAGACTGAATCCAAAGAATTTCCGAGGTAGCATTAGCAACAGCCCGGAATTCGGCTTCGGTAGAGGAGAGGGCAACGGCCTTTTGTTTTCGAGATGCCCAGGCAATGGGGTTTTTACCCAAATAAACGAGATAGCCTGTTGTCGAGACGTAATTATCTTTGTCCCCACCCCAGTCAGCATCACTGAAGGCGTGGAGCTGAAGAGGATTTTGACGGTGTAATTGAATGCCGAGATGCATCATGCCATGGAGATATCGAAGCAACCGCTTGAGTGCTAACCAATGAGTATTTTGTGGGTGTTGCATAAACTGAGCAAGACGATTGACGGAGTAGGATATGTCCGGTCTAGTCAGAGAAAGATATTGCAACGTACCGACAGTAGAACGATAAGCAGTAGGGTCACAAGGTGGAGTGCCAGTGTCGTGCATAAGAATAAGAATGGGGTTGGAAACCATGGGAGTCGTAGAGGGCTTGCTATCAAGCATATTATGTCGGTCAAGTAAATCATAGATGTATTTAGTTTGGGATAAGAGGAGACCCTTAGAATTGGGAGTGACCTCGACACCAAGAAAATACGAGAGATTACCAAGATCCTTTAAAGAAAAACGGGAAGCAAAATTTGTTAAAAAGGTAGTGAGAAAATTATGTGACGGACCAATGACAAGAATATCATCGACATAAACTAGCACATATAAAATATGGTTGGACTTGGTGTAAATAAACAATGACGGATCAGCAAGTGAAACACGAAAACCGAATGAGGTGAGGAATTGTTTTAACTCAGTGTACCAAGCCCGAGGGGCTTGTTTGAGTCCATATAGCGCCTTGTTGAGACGGCAGACATGAGTGGGTCGTTTGTCATCAACAAAACCCGGGGGTTGAGAAACAAAAACAGTTTCATGGAGCGACCCTTGTAAAAAAGCGTTATTGATGTCTAGTTGCCGTATTGACCAGCCACAGCTGAGGGCGAGGGACAGTAGGAGTCGAATAGTGGTAGGTTTGACAACCGGACTGAAGGTGTCCGAATAATCAACCCCATAGCGTTGATGGAAACCTTTAGCGACTAAACGGGCTTTATACTTTTGAATCGTGTTATCGGGATTGTATTTCACACGAAATACCCATTTGCACCCGATGACATTATGAGCTTCATGAGCAGGCACAAGAGACCAAGTATTGTTTTTTGTTACGGCAGTGAATTCCTCAAGCATGGCACCGCGCCATTGGGGTGATAGGAGGGCTTGTTTCGTGGTTGTGGGGAGGGAGTGAGGTGATGTGGTCATGGCCAGGTTAGCATATTTCGGGTTCGGCTTCCGGATATTGTTAGACAAACGAGTGACAATACTCCGGGCAGGAGTCGAGGAGGACGTAGCTGTGGTAGAGGGTGGGTCAGAGGTGACCGTAGGGGGTGGTTCGAGAGGTGAGGATGGGGAGGAAGGGGTGGAGGCCGAGGGGTCGGGTTCAGAGGTGGGAGTGACAGTAGGGGAGGGGTTGGTTGGGGTCAGCCGCGTAGATGAGGGTAGGATAGAAATGGGAGGTGTACACCAGTCATCAAGGTTGGAGACAGGGGTAGGTCGCGGCTGAGCAGCTAGGCGAGGATACGGAAACTCGGTTTCAACAAAGGTAACGTGATGGGAGGTGTATAGACGACGAGCAGCGGGGTCAAAGCAAAGGTAAGCACTTTGAGAAAGGGAGTAACCAAGGAAGACACAGGCAATAGACTTAGGATCTAATTTGTTGGAAGTGTACGGCTTGAGCCACGGGTAGCATAAGCAACCGAATGCTCGGAGTTTTTGATAATTTGGTTGTGATTTGAAGAGACGGAAGTATGGAGAGTCGTTGTTGAGGGTAGGAGTAGGAAGCCGATTAATAAGATAAACGGCAGCAGCAAAGGCTTTCGGCCAAAAGCTTGTAGGGAGATTGGCATGTGTGAGGAGCGAGAGACCAGTTTCTACAATGTGACGGTGACGACGCTCCGCGTAACCGTTGTGTTGAGGGGTGTGTGGTGGAGACGTAAGGTGACTAGTCCCAGTTTGGAGAAGAGATGGCGTGAGTTTTATGTACTCGCCGCCGTTGTCGGAAAATAAACTAAGGATAGGGCGATTAAAGTGTTTTTCAACAAGTAACTTAAATTGATGAAAGATGGAGAATGTGTCAGACTTATGTTTTAAGGGGTAAAGCCAAGTGTATTTGGTATAGTGGTCTACAAAAATAACATAGTACTTGAAACCGTCATAGGATAAGGTTGGAGATGACCAAACATCAGAGAAAATAAGGTCGAGAGGAGCATTTGATTTGAGAGTCGATTCATGAAAAGGTAACTTGTGGCATTTATTTAATTTGCAAGCATGACAGTAAGTAAAGTCGGAAATAGAAAACGATAAATTAAAATTGTTCTTAACAAATGAAAAAACATGAGAAGCAGGATGTCCTAGGCGGTGATGCCACAGCAACGCCGAGGAGGGAGCAGTAGAGGCGAGGAGGACTTGAGGGCGAGACGGGTACCAAGAGTAAATTCCACGCTCAAGTTTGCCTTGAAGTAGAATCCGTCCCGTCGAGATATCCTTAAAGAAAAAATGAGAAGAAGAAAATTCAATATGAGCGTTATTATCGGAACAAAATTGTGACACGGATAGAATATTACGAGATATGGATGGAACATGTAAAACATTACGAAAATATAAGGTGGAGGAGTGGTAGGGAATTTCGAATGAACCTATATTGGAGATGGGTAAGGATGAGCCATCACCAATGACCACATCGTCAGGTCCACCATAGGGTGCGTGCAAGGAGAGGTTAGAGAGGTCGTTGGTGAGATGATGCGTGGCCCCGCTGTCGACGAGCCAAGAGTCAGAGGGCGAAGGGGAGGCAGTAGTAGTGTGAGCTTGAGGACGGTTCGATTGGGGTTTGTTGGGTCGGACATACGGAATGAGGGTGAAGTGAGGGTGAGCTTTTTTGAAATTGCGACAGTTGAGGAAATTGTGGCCTTTGTAGCCACAATATTGGCAAATGGAGACATCTTTGGGAGGGGTGGAAGACTCGGTGTTGGGCACGAACTGAGGAGAGGCAGAGGTGCGGGTTTGGTAACGAGGTTGGTTGGGACGGTATTGGGCAGCGAAGGCAGTGGTGGGAAGGGGCGTGGTAGTGTGGGTTTCCGGGTTTTTAAGTTCATAATTAATGAGCTTTTCGTGTAGGGCGTCGAAGGATATGGGAGTATCACGCGCCTCAACAGTTTCTTTTATGGCTCGGTAACGGCTTGAGTCAAGCCCACGGAGGACCTTAGCCACAATGTCCTCGGGGTCCATGGGCTTGCCAAGGTTAGCAAGTTCGATGGTACAGGTCTTAATCTGATGCATGTATTCAGTGACGGATTGGTCAGGTTTCTTTTGGATGTTATCAAGACGATTTTTAATTTGTAAAATGTGTCCCCGAGAAGGGTTAGCAAAGGTGGAGGATAGGGTGTCCCATGCCTCGCGTGAAGTCTTGGATTGGGTGACAAGAGGTGCGATTGTGCTGTCTAGGGTGCCGACAAGGGAGGCTAGGAGGAGGCGGTCCTGGCGTGACCATGTAGTATGGGCTGGGTTGGCTTTGGTTTGGTTGTTTTCTGTGACAGTGGCGGCTGGGCAAGGGTGGGTTCCGTCGAGAAATTGGTAAAGGTCTAGGCCTTCGAGAAAGGATCGAATCTGGAAAGACCATTGGGCATAGTTGGTGGATGTTAGGGTTTTGCATTGGGAAAGATTAACGAAGATAATAGTCGTGTTTGGTTCGGCGTTGTTAGGGACGATGATAGCGTTGTGTGCCATGGCTGAGGAAAAAATCGAGAAAGCAGGATCGAGAAAAAATTTAGCTCGATGATACCATATAAGAGATGAGAAAATGAGATTTGAATTGTATGTATTGCATTAGTTAGTGAAGCCTTACAACGATATACTAGGATTACAACTATGATTAAACCTAAACCTAGTAACAAATTGCACTAATCTAGGAAGAAGAGTCAACAACAGTATATGGTTACAAGAGATTACATAGGAATAAAAATAGGGAAGATAAGATACTAAATAATATTCTTCAAGAGGTAGTACGTTCCTTAACACTTAAAATTAAAAAGCAAACACCAATTGTCATGAGTGACGGGCAATATCTGTCACAAGCTAGCTAGTATATGTGACTCTTGGGTAATATTGGGTATGAAGAGTAACTGAAAAATAAACAAGGAAAGTAATTGATACCTTTTAGGCTTATGGCTACATGAATGGGAAATCGTGAAATCAAGGTGACGAAACATGTTGTTGAAAAGGAGATCTGCAGCATTTTCTTCTACAGAAGATTGAAATGTGGTGAAGGATTATCATAACTCAATCGATTTCCAATACAAAGGAGGAAAAGGAAGAGATATGATAATCCTTACCACCATCTGAGATCTGGTTCTGTTCATGGGTTAATACGAGATTGAATGCTTTATTTGCATGAAAACTTGACATGGTAATATGGATTGTTTAGATTAGAGGAGATGAAGAATTGATTAGGGGTTTCGATTGAGGAGATATATAAGAAGAGAGAAAAGGGTGAAAGAGGGAAGAACAGAAAACACACGTTCATAAAATTTGAAGCAGACTAGTATTTTTTGTTGAAGTTTCTCTCCTGTTTGGCATGTTTTATCAATAATAGTTTTGGGTACGTGCTATGCACGTAATAGTTATTCTCAAGTTGCTATTCAAAATTTATAGGCGAATTTAACCAAAATAACTCAACCTTTGTCAAGCATTCTTAAAATAACTCATCCTTTTAATTTTAATATTAATAACCCAAAGTTTGATTTTGTTTAACGAAAATCTCCCGACATCTTACTTACTAAGTTTAAGAACTTTATCGGATAGGTGTTTTGAAGTTCAAATCCGGGTTTCACATAATTCTAAAAAAAATGAAATATCCTAATCCCTTATGGTCTCTTGATACGTACTTGATTCTAAGCATTAAGTAGCCTCTAAAGCTTTGTTATCTCGAATTCTAGCAAAATTTATTAAGTACTAATCATCATAAGTGTAAGCCAATGGGGGCGCTTTGATAACTCTTATGATTAATACAAAGACAGATGTGAAATTAATGAATAGTTT
>LHUT01007795.1:0-10483 GCA_001412135.1 Silene latifolia subsp. alba | reverse complement strand
GCCATCTTCGTGTTCGACACCCGAATAAATACTACTTTTATTTGGTTTTATAAATTGTTTTTGATTGGGAAGTGACGGCAAAACCCGTACATCAGAGACCCTCCCCGAACCTCCTTGGGTCCACCTCAAATATGGCCCAAGTTTACCATAGGCACAAATGTATTGACTGCCCTTATAAACCAGTCTTCCAGTTTTAGAGCCATCAATGTATTGAACATCATAGTAATGTCTTCCAGAAGAAAAGACGACCACTTATCGTTATACTATTTAGGCCCTGGTGCAGGTCCCGCATCCATCCACAGGCAGGATTGCAGCCACTGGTGCCTGCCCGAAGTTCCTAACTCGTGGAACGAGCTGCTTTCTGTTATGTTTAGGCCCAATGTTATTCCGTCATGGAATGCAACTTCATCTCAACCTCAGGCGGTGTGAAATATAGCGATACATGTTAGTACGTTACATCTAATCAAATGTATAATACATTAGTGATTTTTGCAGAAAATATAATTCAAAAGGTGGTGAAAAATATTGTGGTACATGTTTATAGAGGAGGTATTCAAGAAGCCTGCACAAAATGTACATGTATCTTTAATCTGTAGCTTATACAATTCAAAAAGTGGTGAAAATATTGTGGTAAATGTACACACAGATTGGTTAATCAAAGTTTTTATTTATGTTGACCATTTTAGATTTTTTGTTTGTTTAGATTGGTTAATTAGAAGTTTTACGTTGTTTACCCTCCTTTTAAACAAATTTCATATGTTTGATTACAATTCATTTGAATGAAGGGAGTATTCTGTATAAAGATTGTATGTTCTTCACTTTCTTTAGTTTTTGCTTGTTGATTAAGATTATTTATTAAAGCTTGTTTGACCACATCCCACTAGATTGATCTTCGCAATAGATCGACATTAAATAATGTCGTAGAGGTTGATCTATCTAACTCAGGAAAAAAAGACAAGGATAATCGTAGCTTATATACAGTTTATTGAAATATTATGATATTACACCCAAAAAAATCAATAAGTTTTCTAAACTTTATATAGTTAGATTTTTTCAAATCATATTGTAGTGACTTTCGTGACTTTGCGACGTTCAAGGAATCAAACTACGCGGATATAAATATCTTGGGGTATGGCGCGCGAAGCGCGCCATACAACAACTAGTTTCTTTAAATACCTTGAAGCAGGCGACGTAAAAATTACTTAAATCAAATTGGAAACGATGTTAATTATGAAATGTTGATATGAAGAACATGTAGAAAGAGATATGAGAGAAATTGAATTGTATTATTCTGAATTGTGTATATTACAATGACATATGATTTGCTTATATAGTACTTTGTTACACCGACATATGCTCAACTATGGTTAGGTAGAATTCTCTAACTAACTCAACTAACTGGTTGTTACAACTATAACAACCTTAACCAACTATTTATGTCCATAGCCCCCTTCAAGCTGGACTTGTTGTTAACAATAGACCAAGCTTGAGAGAAAGTTCCTTGTGTTGTTCAACTCCTAATGCCTTAGTCATCAGGTCTGCAAGCTGTAACTTGGACTGTACATGTTTAGTTTGTAAGAAGCCTTCCTGTTGCTTATCTCTCACAAAATGACAATCAATGCTCAAATGCTTTGTTCTTTCGTGAAACACTGGATTCAAGGAGATGTGTTTTGCGGCCTTGTTGTCACATAGTAAAGGTATAGGCTTAGGAACTGCTACCTTCAAATCTGCTAATAGCCTGTCTAACCATACCAATTCTGAATTAGTGTAAGACATGGATCTATACTCTGACTCAGCAGAGCTTTTGCTCACTGTTTGTTGCTTCTTGGTCTTCCAAGATACTAAAGCTTGTCCAAGGAATACGCAATATCCACTGAGTGACCTACAACTAAAGGCACATTGCCCCCAGTCTGCATCACTGTATGCAGTCAGGGCTAAATCAGAGGAAGCACTGTAAAAAAGACCTGTGTTAATGGTAGACTTCAGATACTTCACTACATGGACAGCTGCAGCAAGGTGTGGAGCACGTGGTTGACTCAAAAATTGACTTAGGTGCTGAACTGCATAGGAGATGTCTGGTCTGGATATATTAAGATAGAGTAATCTTCCCACCAATCTCTTATACTGTTCAGGTTTCTCAAGTAAATCGCCATTGTCAGTGGATAACTTCAGACCTCTTGGCAATGGAAAATGAACTGTGGAACAATTTTCCATTTGCATATCTTTGAGTATATCCAAAATATACTTCCTCTGGTTGATGATCAAACCAGTGTGATTCCTAGAAATTTCTAATCCTAAAAAATATCTCATCAACCCAAGATCCTTGATTGTAAAGGTACTATTCAGGCCTGCCTTTATACTTTTGATCTCTTCCTCTGAATTACCAGTTAAAAGAACATCATCCACATATACTAAAGCAATGGTGAATGTGTTGGTGATATCATCAGACTTGGTAAAAAAGGAATAATCTTGCTTGGATTGAACAAATCCTAGACTTTGCAAGTATTTGGTTAATTCCTTATTCCATTGTCTTGAGGCTTGCTTAAGTCCATATAAGGATCTCTTGAGCTTGCAATATTTACCATCTATTACTGAATAGCCTTCAGGTGCTTTCATATAAATGTCTTCATCCAAAAAAACATGGAGAAAAGCATTGTTGATGTCTAACTGATGGAGATGCCATCCTTTTGCAGTAGCCAAAGCAAGAAGTGTTCTGACTGTAGTTAACTTGGCAACAGGAGAAAATGTATCTGTGTAATCTTTGTCTTTAACCTGAGTAAAACCCTTTGCTACCAAACGAGCTTTAAACCTTTCAACAGTCCCATCTGCCTTATACTTGATTTTATACACCCATTTTGACCCAATAAGCTTCTTACCAGGAGGCAAATCTACTAATTCCCAAGTCTGGTTTTCTCCTAATGCTTGAATTTCTTTATTCATAGCTTCAACCCACCTAGGATCATTCTTAGCCTCTTTATAATTGTATGGTTCATATTCTTGTAAAACTGTAGCAATGGATGCTACATAAGAATCACCAAAATCATGCAGATCCCTCAGTATAGAAGCATGAAACACATCTGAATCAGAAGCAATGGAATGATGAACTGGCAATTTCTGAGAGCAATGAAAATCATTAAGCCAGGTGGACACTTGTCTTGGCCTTGTAGATTTGCGAGGCTGCTGAGCTACTGGAATAGAAGGTGATCTTGCTGGTTGTCCTAGACCTGCAGTTACTGCTGGTGAATCTGCTGATGGATTCATAGTTGAAACAGTTGATATATTCTGCTCAGTATTCTGACTGTCAACATCAGTTGCAGTTGCAGTAGTATTGTTATGTTGTTCAGTTTGTAATGAAGTAGGAAAAACAGCTGTACTGTCTGCAGGATTGACCATAGGAAACTCACAACCAGAACTAGGTGCTGGATGCTTAAATAGGAAATCAAATTCCTTGAATAATACATCTCTGCTGATTAAAACTTTATGAGTATTCAGTTCATAAAGCCTGTAACCCTTGACATTATGAGGGTAACCAAGGAATACACATTTCCTTGCCCTTGAACCAAACTTATCTTTGAATGTGGGTGTCATGGTAGAATAGGCAGTACAACCAAACACCCTCAACATACTAAGATCAGGTGACTTGCCAAAGAGAAGCTCAAAATGAGTTTTCATATTGATGACAGGAGATGGCATCAAATTAATAAGGTATGTGGCTGTGAGAATACAATCTCCCCAAAATTTAATGGGTAAACCAGCATAAAACTTTAATGCCCTTGCAGTGTCGAGAAGATGCCTATGCTTCCTCTCTACACGACCATTTTGCTGTGGCCTTCCAACTATACTTTTTTGATGGAGGATACCTTTCTCTTTGAACAATAAATCACAAGTATCTTGGACAAATTCTGTCCCATTATCACTTCGAATAATCTTAACTAATTTGCCAAACTGAGTGAATACATAAGCTAAAAAATCTTTGATCAAGCTATACACTTGATCTTTTGTTTGAAAAAGGATGGTCCAAGTATTCCTTGAATAGTCATCAAGCAAGGTCAAGAAATACTTGGCCCCAGACATAGCAGGAACCTTGTAAGGCCCCCAGATATCCAAATGCAACAAATCAAAAAAAGCAGATGCCCTAGAAGAACTTCTAGGAAATGAAAACTGATGATGTTTAGCAAGGACACAAGTTTCACAAAAATTATTGCCTTTTATTGATTCACAAGAACCTGGTACACACTTTAATCTATCAAAAGCTATATGACCACATCTAGCATGTAGTAACTGAGCATTATTACAATTTGAAACAGTAGAAGAAACACTAGAGATAGATGTTGTATTAACTAAGATTCGTCTAATTTCAGAAACAACTTTATTAACTAAAGAATGCACATCAAAACTCTGAAATCTATAAAGATCTCCAATCCTTTTCCCTCTACCTATAACAGTCTTACTGGAAAGGTCCTGAAAAATGCAACATTGAGGATAAAATACAGCAGTTATATTAGCAGAATCAATCAACTTTTGTACTGACAATAAATTTTGTTTGAAACCAGGCACAAGAAACACATTGGTGAGTGTAATTTTATCAGTTAAATGCACCTTACCTACTTAAAAAACCTTTTTAGATGATCCATCTGGTAAACCAACCAGAATGGGTTTAGAAAGCACTACTATATCATGAAGCAAATGCAAATTGAAGGTCATGTGATCTGATGCACCAGTATCAATGATCCAATCATGAATATGCAACATAGAATTGACAGAAAAAACATGAGAAAGTTCAGGAATTGCACCTGCAAAATTGGAAGAAGAAATATGAGATTTATCATCAGAAATCCTCTTAATAACCTGATCAATCATTGATGAAACAATCCCATCAATCACAGAAGAATAAAGCCCTGAAGAGAAGTTTACTGTCTGAGAATCCTGAGACCCATGGGATCCAGTGTCAATATGTTGTTCAGAATCTTCAAAGGGAGAATCCAAACCATTTGCATCAACATTATTTGCAGCCTTTTTGCCAAATCTTTGAGAGTTATTCTTATTGCCATAGCCTCCTCTTCCTTTGTTTTTATTTGTTCTCTCATTGGGAAAGCCTCTGACATTATAACAATTCTCTGGTTTGTGACCAGTTTTTCCACAATGAGGACACTTTATTAACCAGAAACAGGTAGTGAGATCATGACCCCTAATATTGCAGTGTGTACAGAACTTAGGAGCAACAGTAGACTGAAACTCTGCTGGTTGCAGTCTTCCTGAGCATTTGTAGCATATGCTGTGATTTCAGAAAGAGCCTCAACACCTTCAGTTATTTGCTTCTGCCGTTCAATTTTCTGTAACAGTTCCAAAACCTTATTGATCGTAGGCAAGGGATCCATGGAAAGAATTTGGGTTCGAACATTATCATAACCTTTGTTTAACCCCATAAGAAACTGGATTAATTTGCCATTATTCTCACGAGCAATGATCTTCTTGATAAGGGAACATGAACAAAGATCTATTTTACCACAGGAACAAGCTGGAATAGGATCCACACTGTCAAGTGTCTCCCATAATAACTTGATTTTGCTGTAGTATTCCACAAGAGACATATTGTCCTGGATTAGAGCTCTAAGATCCTTCTTCAGCTGAAATATTTCAATAGCGTTGGCAGAACCATAACGCTCAAGAAGCTCTTCCCATAATTCCTCTACTGACTTCACATATTTTAAATTCTCTCGTATTGATTTATCAAGAGAATTCAAAATCCATTTTGTGACCATAATATCTGAACGAAACCATTGCTTAAACTTTTTGTCAGTAACAGGAGGTTTAGAACATGAACCATCCAAGAACCCATCTTTGTTCTTAGATGCAAGTGACATAAACACCTCTTGTTTCCAGCCCAAGAAGTCATGACCATCGAACTGAAAAGATACTAAAGTTGCATTGGGCTGATCTGCAGACGAAAGATAGAGAGGATCTTCAAAGTAATCAAAACCAGAAGACGTTGAAGATACTGTGTCAGGCATGATGAATTGTTTTTTGGAGAAAAATGAAGAATAATGGTGAAAAAGAAGAAAAAGATGAAGAATTATTGATTGATGACTTTATGCGGAAACGAAAAACTTTGAATCCTTGATCTTTGTCAAGAATTTTCACTTAAAAGTGACCTAAGATTTTAGAACCTGGTAACTGATACCATATGAAATGTTGATATGAAGAACATGTAGAAAGAGATATGAGAGAAATTGAATTGTATTATTCTGAATTGTGTCTATTACAATGACATATGATTTGCTTATATAGTACTTTGTTACACTGACATATGCTCAACTATGGTTAGGTAGAATTCTCTAACTAACTCAACTAACTGGTTGTTACAACTATAACAACCTTAACCAACTATATATGTCCATATTAATACCCAAAACTTGTGCAGAAAAAACACCAACCAGGCACGATAACAAATACCCAAAAAAAATTAAAAAAAAGCGTTACAATTTCAAACGTTAGATCAATGAAGCAACACAGGTTCAAAACAATATGCAATACAAAAAGGTACCTGAGTTTCTTGCAATTGAAACTCTATTGATCCATTTTGCCGCAAGATCAAGGATTTCGGAGCGTACGAGGCAGACTCTGAATACACTTGGCACATGTGATGGGGAGATCCATCCGTGTTGTTTTAAATCCAATGGAAGCAAGTCCTTAGGCTCGAACCATGTAGGGTATACAGCTTTGCCGATTAGATCTGGTGGTCGGTGTACTAAATCTTATTGATCTTTTGTCGGGCTGAACGACAAAGTGGATCAATAGAGTTTCAATCAGATTTAGTACATCGGCCAAATCAATTAAATTTAATACACCATATGGAGTGCGAGGCAGACTCTGAATACACGGCACACAAGTGTGTGTGTGTGTGTTGTACACCCCTATTGTAGACATCATTATAAATAAGACCATTGAAAATGGTGGTGGATAAAACAAGGGGTGCCCAAGTCTACGGATCTTGGCAAAATACCCGAAACCAAAACGGCCTAAGACACCGTAACAAATAGCGAGGATGCCCATTGAACGTATATTCGATCGGATACCAGATAAATCGAGATATTTGATCATGGCAGCGAATAGCCGGTCAAAATAGATAATCAAAGATCACCAGCAGTTAGTATAAGAGAAATTTAGGGGAATTTGGAGACTGATATTGCAAAATTTATGGAAATCAAATTGGAAACGATGCTGAAATAAATTACAAGGAGAAAATATTTTAGAAATCGGAGAGTGAATAAGAAATTGGAAGGAGGAAAATTACCGGAATCCCCTAATTTGTGGTAATTAGGGTTTGTTCTTCTATCTAATTTGATTGATTTGTGTCGAAGTGAGTCATTCCGTCGAATATTTTACTTGAATTTATAGCAAAGGATATTAGGTCATTTTAGGTCAGGATTTAAATTCTGTTAAGTTTTACTCAAAGCAGGCTTTTAGCAGCGAAATTCTGGGGGCCAATGGCCAAATAAGATCTGAACTCATAATTACGGAAAATACAAGCGATAGCCCGAAATTTGTTATTTGCACGAAATATTCATTGTTTCGGACCAAAAAGTTATTGTAAATGATCCTAACTTGTATTTTTGAAATCAAAATACAACGATTTTTTTTTTTCAAATTACTCACCTTATTGAGAACTACGACTTGAAAAAAAAATTATTGTATTCGGAACCTGTGAGTAAAAGATATGGTTACTCAAAGTTTAATCAATCAAAAATACTATACTTCGACATACAAAAATCCAAGCTACGGTTCCAAATGCATCAAAAATTTATTCAAATTGTAGCTCTTGAAAAGACGAGCAATTTAAAAAAAAAAATTGTCGTTTTCAACATAAATACGAGTTATGGTCATTTAAAGTTGGGTCTTTTGCCAAAATAACCATTTAATCTAAAATATTTACCAAAATGACCATATGTTCATTCTATTTACCAAAATGACCATGTTAACTTGGTAATATATGTATGAATATCTAATTAAACTTAACCAAAGCATCCAAACTTAATTGATCAAAATTAGTTTTTATTTTATCAAAAAAAAAAATTAATAAAAGAATCAATTATTTTCAAAATGGGTGAAAATTTAGATAAGTTGAGTAAAAGAGAAACTTTAGAAATAAACTTATATATTAATGTTAGAAGGAAAGCAGCATGTTCTTTATTTTATTTTTTTAATATATAAAATGTATGATATCTTTATGAAAATGACATATGTTTTTTTCTTTATGTAAAACGTTAAAAAAATCATATTCCTTCACTCAAAAGTAAATTCATAGATAATTATCTTAATTTTTTGAAAATAATTTTAAAATATTACCATTTTTTAATTTAGTAGAATATTTTCATTATTTAATTATTTGCTGAATATATTAAATTATGACTTAAATGGTCATTTTGGTAACTAAATGTATAAGATGGTCATTTTGGAAAATAGTTTGAGTGAAATGGTTATTTTGGCAAAGGACCCGTCCACTCTTCATTACCCAAGGAAAACCTAGAAACTCGCCTAATACCGGTACCCCGGTAAAAATCTTTGCCCTCAATACAAGCACCGTCAACATAGACCTTGATGAACGTGTTGGCTTTGCGTTCAAAGGGCCCACACCATGCGACGATTCCCCAGCCTGGACACAAACCCTAGACCCATTGACCCAAAAGTTGTATATTACCACCGGTGGTGCGTCCACCGTGCCATACACGCTCCCTTTCTCCATTACTAGCACGGTGAATGGTACCGAACCATTTTATGAGTTTAAGTTTTGGGCTACCGATAGTGAAGAGGGGAGTCGTTATGTTGGACTACATAAGGATGGACTTTTAGGTATCACTGAGTATCCTACTACCATGTTATTCATGAAAGCTTTCAATGTTATTGATTCATCTGCCTCTTAAAAATTAATTTAGATAATTATCGTGTAAGATCGTTCATGTATCCATGCGTCCATGGTGTCATTGTAGTGTTTGAATAAGTGGAAATTAATTATAGCCTGGTGACGCTATTTCATTTTCATTAGTTACATTATTTATAAATTCGTACTCCATAATAATTATTGTGATTTGTGAACGTCGTACTACTGTTAAGTTCATGCACGTGTGTAATGTGGTGTGGGTTTATATCAAGATGAAATGATAACGTACTTATGTATATAAGACAAAAGTGTTATGATGATACTTTACGCGTTTTTAATTTAATACGGATAATATCATTCTAAATAGACTTGACAAACGGGTCAACTAGGTTGGGTTTGGGCCGGGTCAATTCGGGTCGGATTAGATCGGGTTGTCATATTATCGGGTTAGTTCGAATCAGATTGGGTTGTTTCGGGTTTCGGGTGTTTTTCGGGTATGTTATGAACCAGGACAAGGAACTAGTTGGTCCTGGAGGAACATATGTTGAGTTAAAAACTTAATTAGTGAAACCCTACATTTTTCATGCTATTTCATATTTTAGCTTAAGTATGTTGTTGGAGGAATGCATTGCCAGCTTGGTTTACCATATTTGGTTATGCAGAAACAAATATCGACTTGAAGGCAGTCCATGGGCGGATCTACATTGGAATGTGGGCTTAAACACAACTAGACCTGTAATCGGGTCGGGCTAGGGCTAGGGCTGGGCTCTTTTGGTCAGACCCAGGCCAAGGCCAGGGAGGAGTGACGGGCTTGGCCGGGCTGGGTTGTGACATACTTGACCCGGGCCCGGGTTAGAGGAGGGCCGGGCTGGGAAAATGGAACCCGAGCTAGGCCTGGGATAAGGAGCGGGCCGAGATGGTCACAGGGCGGGCCGAGCGGGCCGTGTGTCGGTGGCGGGCTGAGGGCTGGTCAGGCTTTGGCCGGGCCGGGCTGGCCCGTGCTGTTGGCCAGCTCTAAGCACAACTGGCTTTTAGGAATATAAAACAACTCACATCACCAAATAGTCATTGTTTCAAACTAGCTAACTCAGTTGGCAAGAGTAGTAAAACGGAGCACATAATAATGTTTTTTTTTTTGTTTTTTGCTTGGCATTTTATCATAAATCTTAATAATTTTAATGGTATATTGTTAACACGAAAAGTAAAACGGAACACATAGTAATTTGATCATTGCTAGATTTACGAAAAACAAATTTGAGACACCCATTTATTTGAGAATACAAAAATATTTGTATTTCAAAAAGACAGAGATTCCTAGTCTTCGTTTTTTTATAGATGTTAAATTTAACGGAACTTATATTATGAATAGTACTGAAAAAAATATTTGTAACAAGTATACATTTTGTTTAATCATATATTTTTATAAGATAATGATTTATATTATAACTAGCATAGTCCCCGTGCAATTTATGCACGGTATATATGAATTTTTACTTTTTAGTTTATAACTTGACAATTCATTAATTTTTATGCGTTTGTTATCTGTATATTTTGATTTGAAAAAAGAAAAAACTCAATATTGTAAAAGTAATCAAGAGGATTAAG
>LHUT01007793.1:0-10483 GCA_001412135.1 Silene latifolia subsp. alba | reverse complement strand
CTTAATATAAAGTTCTTCTATTGCTCTATGGATATTCGAGTGTCATGTAGAATGTGAAGAGGTCTCCCAAGCCCAAGAAGAATCTGATCGTCGGAATCCCAAAGGTTAAGGTACATTAAAAGCATCTTATTGTTCCAACGAAATTAAATGTTGTAACTGCCACCATCTTACGATGATTATAAATGGGAAGTTATCCAAACTACAAACTTAGAAATCAAGAAAATGGCAGATTACCTTTCTAAGAGCAAAGAA
Source organism: Silene latifolia subsp. alba (assembly GCA_001412135.1). NCBI lineage: Eukaryota > Viridiplantae > Streptophyta > Magnoliopsida > Caryophyllales > Caryophyllaceae > Silene > Silene latifolia. The sequence goes on along the minus strand of LHUT01007793.1, from coordinate 10,231 downwards.
AAAGGGAAGTTCATTGCATATCACTCAGATAGTAGTGATGAATTCCCAAGTTATGATTACTACAGTGAAGAAGACCAAGACGAAAACAACGACGACGACAACGAAAGCGTACTTTTACTTAGTTTAGAAAAGCTTAATCTTGGTTCTAAGAAAAAGAAGCTTTTAGTGTTTAACTTAAATGGCGTGCTAATACATCGTGACCACAAGAAATCTCCGTCTACCAAATATCGGTCTCCCGATGGGGTTTTTGGTTCACAAGTTGGTAATGTTTTCATTTTCTGAATTGCATTAATTTACGGTTTTCAATATCACATTGTAATTAAAAAATGGTTTTTTATCATGTTAAAAGATTGTTTTGTTTTTTTTTTAATTTTGGTTCGTTTTCTAAGTTATTTGATTGAATTAACTTCAAATTAATTTCATATTGTTTATGTCTAATGATCCCTACTTTTAGTTTATAAGAGACCTTTTCTGGAGAAGTTTCTGAAGTTCTGTCTTGAAAGATTTGAAGTTGGTATATGGTCGTCAGCACAAGTGTAAGTCCCCAAGCATCGTCGAGTTTAAGTTTAATTTTCTCGCAATAAGCCTCTCAAACGAATCTATATTCTATCCAATTTTTACAGACAAAACACTGATGGTGTCGTCGAAAGCGTTCTGCAGGAGTTTGAAAGCCGTTTCTTATTTGTCTGGGTATGCCATACATACATACATACATACTGAATACTGAATACTGACTTCTTAATCTCTGAAAGTGAACATTTCACATTAAAGCCGGGTTTTATAGTATGTAAAACTCGTCATCTTTATCTACTAGGGGTGAAAATGCCTATACATTGACAACATAAATGACACGACGGTGTTAATTGACATTTTTATCCCCATTCCTGATTCCTCATCTTTAATATTCCAATTGAAATTTGTATGATATAATTCCTCATTTTACCTAATATGAGATGGTTTTACATATTTTGTCCATTTGTTTTGCAGAACCAGGATCGTTGCTCGGACTATGGATATAAGTTGCCTGGTAAAAAGAGAAAGCCTATGTTTTTCAAAGAGTTGGCAAACGTTTGGTCAAGCCTCGCTGCAACTAAGCGCCAGTTTTATGAATCGAACACTTTGCTGATTGATAATGAGCCTTACAAAGCTCTCCTTAACCCGGTATCCCTTCCACCAGTCTTTTTTTCATGTCTGATTAAGACAGCATACAAGTCATATATAATCGAATTATGATGCATATAAGTTATGCTACGAGTATACGAAAACTACTCTGTTGAACCGCTATTTGTCTTGTTACAGCCAAACACCGGGATATTTCTTGAGACTTATAGTGTCAGAGATGCTACTGATAATGCTCTAGGTGAGACAGCTATCTACCTACTACAATTCCATGTAGTTTATCTGAAACAATTAGATTAATTGTGTGATTAATATTTTTGAATTAGATTTGAAGAATGAACTAGGCCTATTCTTGGAGGGTTTAGCAGAAGCAAACGATGTTCCCTCGTATGTAAAATCACACCCGATTGGGCAGCCTGCTCTCGGACCTACTCACCCAGATTGGGAGTTTTACTCCAGAATTTGTCGTCTTTTCAAGAATTGATCACCGTCAGCTGGTTTTTGACTGTGGCAGCTTGCATAACGAAGCATTGAAAGATTTTGCAATCGAATAACATAAAATGATATAAAACATCGTCCTGTCAGAGATAAAGTGCCAATAGAAGTTTCTTATTCCTATTTTTTGCCATCGCTGAGCTAGTACGTTTTTGTTTTGTTGTGTTTTGCATCTATGAGATACAATGGCGTTGGTTTTGTTAAAGTTGATGCCAAGTATTAAGAAAAGACATTTGTAATTTAGTTGAAATTTCAATCTCTCATTTCTTTTGGAAAACTTGTTTATAAAATGAAAAATTATTACTGGTATGGTTAGAGGAATGAGCGGCGATGGGCTGAGTTGATCGTACATAAGTTTATAACAAAATACTGAAATATGTCCCCAAAAAAAAAAAACAGATTACAAGAGCTTTCATCAGGAAAAGAGTGTTCAGCAGGGCATCAAGTCATCAACAATTGCATTCGCGGATAGTCTCTCAAATAAGATTGTCATAGACTCATACGAAGTAGAAGACAAGGCTTCTAATATTTCCCAACACTAGTCCGTGGCAATATTACTGTATTGAGTTATTGTTGATGGCATTTAGGACCTGAATTAGGATCAAAGTTTAGGAAATTTTTAAATGACACAATATTTGGAAATCGCCTTTAAACAATACGCATCTACACAAATTCTAGCTAGAAGAAGGTGGTCGGATTATTTTTATAAAAAGTTTGTTCATTTAGTGCTAATAAATGAGTTGTCTTTTTATATAATGAGACTGTCTCACACGAGAATTCACGTTCTTCCCTAGAACCATTGAATGGTAGGCTATATAGAATGTGAAGGGATCAGTCAGTCCCAACTCCCAAAGGTCGAGTTATTACACCAAATATTTTTTTATTGTTCCAATGAATATTTCAAATGTTGGAACTGCTAATATCTTAGGATGATTATATATAGAAGTTACTATGCAAGACATATATTGTTTATCCTCAACCATTCAAAGCAAGAGAAATAGAATAAGGGAAACCATGGCATACCACTCAGATAATAGTGACGAATTTTTAAGTTATTATAATGACAATGTAGACGAAGAAGAAGACAAGGAAAAGAGAACGAAGAAGAAGAAAAAGAAGACGACCATGACGATAAAGAAGAAGAAAAAGTTTTCAAAGTATGAGAACAAAGACGAAGAATTTTGGACTTATGACTATGGTGATTATAAAGAAGAAGAATACGATGATGACGAAGAATTTTCAATGTACAGCTACAATGATGATGATGACGAAGAAAAAGAAGATGTTGGTTTAGAGAAGCTTAAACTTGTTTCTAGAAAGAAGCTTCTAGTGTTTAACTTAAATGGTCTGCTAATACATCGTGACCACAAGAAATCTCCATTTACAAAATATCGATCTCCCGATGGAGCTTATGGTTTACAGCAATCACTTATAATTGGTAAATTTTCATTTCTTGAATATATATTGTTTTATTTCGTAGGAGTCTTATATTATAAAACGGTTTTACGACACAAGAGAAGCTTTAATTTAATTTAATCTGTTTTCTGTTTAAGTTTTTAATAAGAGGCCCTTTCTGGAGGAATTTATGAAGTTCTGTCTTGAAAGATTTGAAGTTGGTATATGGTCATCAGCTCAAGTGTAAGTCCCCGAATATCTTCTCTTCTGTGTTTAAGTTTAATTTTCTCTCAATAAACCTCTCTAACGAATCTATATTCCATCCAATTTTTACAGGCATAGCACAGATAGTGTCGTCGGAAGTGTTCTCCAGGAGTTTGAAAGCCGGTTCTTATTCGTCTGGGTATGTCATAATATTGCTTGGTGGTTAGGTTATGTAGATGAAGGCATTGGATCCTGTGTTCGATTCTCCGTAGCTACGATATTAATTTTTGTAATCGCTATAAAGTCGCTGTGGGGAGGAGCGACTTCATCCCAAAGTCATTTTTTTATATATATTTTTCTACTTATTTACAAGTCACTAAAGCCGTTGAGGGGGAGAGAGATTTTACCTCAAGTCGTCCTCCGGCCAAGCGACTGTAGTCTTTAACCCAGCTTTGTCAAAACCGATCCTACATGGACCCATTTTGGGGTGATTAGTTTCAAAGAACACCCATTTTGTTAATTTATTTGTTATTTTACCCCATTTTGGAAAAAAAATTCCTATATGTAGTCGCTCATTTTACCAACTATATGAGACGGTTTTACATATATATATTTGTGCTTGTGTTTGTCAGGATCAGAATTATTGCTCGGACTATGGATATAAGTTGCCTGGTAAAAAGAAGAAACCTATGTTCTTCAAAGAGTTGACCAAACTTTGGTCATACCTTGATGATAACTCAATCCTTGATCGCCAGTTTTCTGAATCAAACACTCTGCTTATCGATAATGAGCCTTACAAAGCCCTCCTAAATCCGGTATCGCTTCTTGCGCCAGAACAACTCTTTTTCACAATAATATGGTCTAAGACCGCCTTGTAGAAGTCGTGTATACCCGAAATAATTCATATAGTTTATGCTACCACTCCTACGAGTATATATATGATTTCAGTTGAAGAATTTACGATTTCCGGCTGAAACTTCTCCTCTGAACGTCTATTTTTCTTCTTACAGCCGAACACTGGAATATTTATCGATACTTATGATGTCAAAGATGCTACTGATAATGCTCTAGGTGAGACTACTATTTACTTACTACTATTTCATGTAGTTTATATATATATGCAGGATTTAGCTCAGTTATCTGATTCCTATTTTTGAAATAGATTTAAAGAATGAATTAGGCATATTTTTGGAGGGTTTAGCAGAAGCATGGGATGTTCCATCATATGTAAAATCACACCCGATTGGGCAGCCTGCTGTCGGACCTACCCACCCAGACTGGGACTTATACTCGACAATTATTCACCGTCTTTTCAACGACTGATCGTGGCAGCATTGCACATTGCGGCACTGAATTATTTGTGATCGAATAACATAAAACGATATAAGACACCGTTGGCAAAGAATGCCAGTAGAATTTTCTTGTTTCGCGTTTCTTTGCCATGGCTCAGCTACTAGTTTTATGTTTCGACTGTTTCTTCATGTATGAACTGAGCCACCAAAGGCATGAATATCTTGCTAGTAAGTACTCCATAAATGAACTGATGATGTTTTATTTTTGTTTCTTTTTGTCCAAGTTGACTCAATCAAAGATATTTGTTTCGTTCAAAATTCAGTCGCTTAGCACAACGGGGTTTCATTATTAACATAATTAAACTAAACTATTCTATCTATTATTACTCGCTTCTTTCAACGAATATTATGGAGTAAACAGTATCTGATCACGTAAAACAAATTGATTTTCTTTTTTTTTTTTTAAAAAAAAAGACTACACGTCCACACCTAGGTCTGGACATGGACCATACACATCCAAACCTAGGTCTTGATGTGTATAGTCCACGTCCAGACCTAGGTTTAGAACGTTTATGGTCCACATGCTGACATTGATCGAATGTGCGTTAAATCATCAAAAACCGTCATTTATATACCTGTTAAATCATAACCTGTATTAGACTATCTGTCAGATACAATGGTTAAGATTTATTGATTAGGATTTAGGATGGGAATCAAAGACGTAATCAAATGAAAATTTTGGCAATGAGATGTATGGCGGCTGGACGTAGACCACTACTAGAGTACTAGCTATCAAACCGTGTTAGAAACGATAGAGGACAATAATATCGATGTATTGTATTATTCCGAAAACTTGTTTGATTTACATATGCTATAGCCTATTTATACTTGTTACATATATACGGAAACAAATAATATTTACAACATATAAGGCAACCATATTATTCATTGCCTTGGAGGAGGATTGGCTAGCCGTTTGGAGGCTCGGGTAGCCGTTGCTTGTGGCACGGTGTAATACCCCCCTCAAGTTGGCGCGTGGAGGGACGAGACGCCTAACTTGGAGAGTAAAGTATCAAATGGTATGCGTCCAACTGTCCAAGTGCTTTGGTGAATATGTCGGCCAATTGGGCCTTCGTGTGAACATAGCCTGGACGGAGTGTGCCTTTGAGTATCTCATCGCGGACGAAGTGACAGTCGATCTCAATGTGTTTAGTCCTTTCATGGAAGACGGGATTTCGAGCAATGTGAAAAGCAGACTGGTTGTCGCAAAAGAGATCGATTGGTGTGTTATGTTTGATGGCGAGAAAAGAGAGAAGGCCTTTGAGCCATTTAAGTTCACAGACCGAGTAAGAAATGGCACGGTATTCGGCTTCGGCGGATGACTTTGAGACGGTGGATTGTTTCTTAGTTTTCCAGGAGATTGGAGAACCTCCTAGGAACACGATGTAGGCGGACAACGAACGGCGACTTAATGGACAACTCCCATAATCGGCATCGCAGTAGGCATGTAATAATAGATTAGTGTCACGTCGAAACAACAAGCCTTGTCCTGGCCGAGTTTTAATGTATCGTACGACTTGTAATGGTGTTTGCCAATGATCAAGGCGTGGTGCGTGCATGAATTGAGCGAGGATATGGACGGAGTAAAGTAATTCGGGACGGGTAATTGTGAGGTAAACCAACCGTCCTACCAATCGTCGATAAGCTTGAGGGTCCTTGACCAATGGTGAGGCGGTCGAGAGACTGAGTTGATGATTGGGATCCATCGGTATTGCCGCGGGTTTCGAGCCAAGCAGTCCGGTTTCTCCGAGTATATCGAGAGCATATTTTCTTTGAGATATAAATAGACCGGTTTTATTTTGTGCAAATTCGAGGCCCAAGAAGTATTTAAGTTGACCCAAATCTTTCATGTGGAAACACTCACTCAAGTATTTTTTGAAGTGCGAGATAGCGGAGGAGTTATTCCCACAGATGACGAGATCATCGACATAGACCAATACGTGTATTTCGGTATCGGGCTTCGTAATAGAGAACAGGGAATGATCATAAGGACACTGTTGAAACCCATAAGTTTTGAGAGCAGAGGCAAGTTTAGCGTACCAACATCTCTGGGCTTGTCGGAGACCATAAAGGGATTTTTGTAAGCGGCATACTTTACCATTCGAATCCGACGAGTACCCGGGTGGTGGTTTCATGTATACTTCTTCATCGAGATCACCATGGAGGAAGGCGTTGTGGACGTCCATTTGGTGTAAGTCCCAACTCTTTGCAGCGGCTATTGCGAGTAGCGTACAGACCGTGACCATTTTGACGGTTGGAGCAAAAGTTTCGTTGTAGTCTATGCCTTCCACCTGTCGATTTCCGAGTACCACGAGGCGGGCTTTATAGCGTTCGATGGACCCGTCAGCGTTGTACTTTATTTTGTAAACCCATTTGGACCCGATGGCTTTCTTATTCGGAGGAAGGTCTTCGAGAGTCCAAGTGTTATTTTGTTCGAGTGCATCGATTTCATTTTGCATAGCATCTCGCCATTCCTTTACCTGCATAGCTTCGCGGAAAGTGATAGGCTCGTGATTGTTAGTCAGGGCCGCTAAAAAGCATTTTTGAGTAGTTGAAAATTTATCATAGCTAATAAAATGGGAAATCGGGTATTTCGTACCTGAAGATGATGCTGGTGTAAGGATGGCATGAGTCGATGGTCGTCGTTGGGGTTGGACAAAGCCGGATAAGCGAGAGTTCAGGAACTTGGCGCGCTGCCCTTTGCCCATAGCCGTAGGTTCAGGGATGTTATCGGTGTGGGTTTGGCCGTTGGCTTGGGTTGTCTCGGTGTGGGTTTGGTCGTTGGATTGGGTTGTCTCGGGTGTAGGAGTGGCGGGTTAGTTGGAGATAGGTTCGTGAGAGGTAGAGGAAGGTGTCGTGTTGGCGGGTGGTGGTTGCTCGTGGGTAGGTGTGGTTTGATCGGGAGGGGTCTGGTTGATGGTATTAGATGATGGTAAAAGGAGTACGGGTTCAACGTGGGCTGTGGTGTCATCGAGAAAGGAATGAGAGTCGGGGGACGGGTTGGTTATGTGTAGGTTTTGATAAGGGAACTCATTTTCAACAAAGACAACATCACGAGAGGAAAAATATGTGCCCGTGTCTAGGTCGTATACTTGCCAGCCCTTTTTTCCCAAAAGGATACCCAATGAAAACGCATTTCTTACTTCGAGGGGCAAATTTGTTATTGGATCGGTTGATGTTTCGTGCGTAACAGAGACAACCAAATGTGCGAAAATGGCCTATGGGTGGTGGTTTTTGAAAGAGAAGTTCGTAAGGGGTTTTACCTTTATGTAAAGAAGAAGGTATACGATTGATAAGGTATACGGCGGTTAGGACGCACTCCCCCTAAAAGGAGATCGGTAGACTCGCTTGGAATAAAAGAGCACGAGCGACATTCAAAATATGTCGATGTTTGCGTTCGACTCTCCCGTTTTGTTGAGCGGTGTCAACCTGGGAGGTTTGAAAAATGATCCCATTTTCAAAGAAAAAATCATTTAAGGATGTGAATTCGGTGCCATTGTCGCTTCGTAAGGTTTTAATTTTCGTATGAAATTGTCGCTCAACCATGGCGAAAAAAATTAATAAAAATTGTCGAGTATCGCTTTTCTTTCGAAATAAATAAACCCGGGTATACCTTGAAAAATCATCAACTATTGTTAAAAAATATTGTGACCCACACGAAGCATTTGCAGAGTATGGACCCCATAATCGCAATGTATCAAATCAAAAATACCGTCTGCAATACTTGAACTTAAAGAAAAATGTTCACGAGTTTGTTTAGCTCGAAGACAAATGTCCCAATGAGAACTAGAAAATTGAGTTTTAGAGCTATTATTAAAACCAGGAAGAAAATGTAAAATAGAGGAAGAGGGGTGCCCCAACCTCCGATGCCAAAGCTCGATGTTATTAGGGACTGTGACGGAATTCGCTTGGACGGTGCTTTGTCGAACCCCAGTCAAGAAATAAAGCCCATCGACTTGTTCACCCGCACCAATCACCATCTTCGAGGAACGGTCCTGTATAAGACAGAGTTTATGAGAGAATTGAATGGTGAGCGAGTTGTCAAGAAGTAAGCTAGAAACCGATATCAAATTGCAGGTTAATTTTTCGGCAAAATAAACATTACGTAAGACAAGACGGGCCGAGAACCGAATGTCGCCTATATGGGTGGCGATTGTTAAATCACCATTAGGCAACCCAACAGATAAATGGGTAATAGGACGTAAATTAGTAAAAAAAGAACGGCAACCCGATATGTGATGAGAGGCGCCGGTATCAATTATCCAAGAAGAAGACGAGGGAACATTACCATTCAGACGGTCCATGGAAGAGTTCTTATGAGCCTGCCACAGTGTCACTAATTCGTCGAGTTCGGTGGAATTTAAATTGTTGAGGTCAATTTTGTCGAGCTTGGTCGAGGAAGAGGAAGGAATGTCGAGAGACTTACCCGACACCATATGAGCGCGAGGCGTAGCTGTCTGCATATTGTTCTTAATTTCTGCATACTTTGCACGTCCTTGAATATCGGGAATGACGGTACAACTCATATTTTTCTCATTAACAACAATTCGGTCGCGGGGACGGTCCTGATATAGGTGACCATAACGACGACAAGCAATGCAGTATGGTCTATTCGGGTCATCATTATCAGGTTTCGTGGGGTGAGGGTGACGGTTCTGGTTTGGTCCAGAGGGTCGGGGGTTATGAGTCACACGAGTGGCAAAAGCCATGGAGTCGGGGCGTGATTCTGGTTTGTTAGTCGACAAAGAACGGACACTTTCCTCCTGAAGGAGTCTATTATAAATAAGATTAAGTGTAGGAAGAGGGTTGATACCGAACAATTGAGATCGAGCAGTGTCGAATCGCTCATCCAAACCCATGAGAAAATCACGCACCTTCTTTCGTTCACGCCAAGCATCGACGATGGAAACCCATGGGCAGGAGCAAGGGTTACACGGACAGGAAGGGACCGGGTCGGCTTCAAATGAATCATCCCAGAAGGTGATGAGTCGACCATAGTATGTCATAATCGTTTCCGTAGGCCCTTGACGACAAGCAACCAAGTCTGCCTGCAAACGATAAATACGGGCATCGTTGTTTTGGCAAAATCGAGAACGGATGTCGAGCCATACCTGTTTCGCTTCGGGTCATTTCGAGATTGATCGTTTGATAGTCGAGTCAATCGTATTAAACAGCCATGCAGTCACGAGAGCGTTTTGCGACTGCCAGGATGCGTAGGTAGCATCTGTAAGAGCCGATTTTTGACCCGTACCGTCGAGGAATCCGCTTTTGCCTTTGGCTAAGAGAGCAAGGAGGAAGTCTTGCGACCATTCCTCGTAATTGTGACCATTGAACTCGGTGGTGGTGATTTTAAGGCCGGGGTTTTCGACATGAGCATAAGAATAGATCGTGTTTTTCGAGGGATCGATGATTTGTGAATTTTCAGAGGCGGAAGTTGCGGTGGTGTTCTTCATGGTTTATTGGTGTCGAGAGGAAGAAAGGAGGCGGAAGTGTTGGTGATTTCGAAGAAAATAACCTAAGCAGTTGATACCATGTTAGAAACGATAGAGGACAATAATATCGATGTATTGTATTATTCCGAAAACTTGTTTGATTTACATATGCTATAGCCTATTTATTTATTTATTTATTTTTTTGGCAACCGTAAAGAAAGGTTTACACAGTGC
>LHUT01007792.1:0-10484 GCA_001412135.1 Silene latifolia subsp. alba | reverse complement strand
GTTTACCAAACACCCCCTAAATAGATAATAGTATAACATAACCTTCATTTGAAAGCTACATTGAACTATAAAGATGAAATAATTTTTCATTAATAAAAGACAAAATTAGTAAAATAACACATTTTAAATATATATCCATGTACATATGAAATTTTGAACTCCTTAATACCTTACCGTTGTGTACAATTTGTTTTCATAGAAATATTTTAAGACTGGCAATTGTCAAGAAACCAACTCGGTCAAAAGAAAGGGACGGTAATTGGCTCCCAAAATGCAAGATTTATGATTGGTTTTATACTCTAGCACGCCCATGCCTTATAAGAGTGTCTTTTAAACTAGAAGTATGGATCAATGCATATCTTCTTACACTAATACCTAGTGTTTTAATAGAAACTAACTCAATCAAAAGTTTAAACTGACTTTACACGGTGGTTTAATATCGAATTTAATTGTTGGTTTTATACTCTAACAACAACATTCAACTACACCTGAATAAGTACATTGACAACCAAAAATTAATAGCCTAATGACTTCACTAATGCATGGTCCCATAGGACCAAGGGAGGCTAATTAAGAAGTTGCAACAAAATAAAGTACAAAGGGCAAATAAGTCAATATAACATTGTCCATGTTATAAGATTCTTGTAACAGATCCTCTCAATTTCTAACTATATATAACAATGTTTTTTATTCTATTTGTTCAAATGAAATTCCACATTTTTTTCGGATCTCACTTGTAAATTGTACACACACGTCTTTTTGTTCATACTTTTTTTTTTTTTTGACAGCAATATTGTTCATACTTAATGCACATACATTGAAATCATGATTTTTCAAGTTCTTTCATCATGTGATCTTTTTTATGGACAAATGCTTAAGCATGTTATGTAGATCCACATCAAGGAGATCATTATCGAAATAAAAAGAGATTAATTCAGGTGAAATGTTGTTCAATTTCTTAGCTTTTGAATTGCCTTTTGTTGTTTCATTACACCATGTTTATAATTCTCGACTTATAAATGTGGCATATGTCAGGTAGCTTATTAAATACTCCAGCTTTTGCCTTTCATTGTTTCATTACACCATGTTTGCATTTCTCAACCTATGAATGTTGCATATGTCAGCTAGCTTATTAAATAAGTCGTTGGAAAGATTTTGGTGAAATGTTTCTCCTTTGCCTGCCTTTCATTGTTTCATTACACCATGTTTATAATTCTCAACCTATAAATGTTGCATATGTCAGCTAGCTCGTTAAATAAGTAGTTGGAAAGATTTCGGTAAAATGTTGCTCCTTTGCCTTCCCTTTCATTGTTTCATTACACCATGTTTATAATTCTAGACCTATGAATGTCGCATATGTCATCTAGCTTATTAAATATGTCGTCGAAATTATGGTGAAATTTTGCTCCTTAGCTTTGCCTTTCATTGTTTCATAACTTCATTAGACCATGTTCATAATTCTCGACAATTTATGGACTATACAATCAGTTGTATATGTTGTACGGGGTAGAATATGAGCTTTGTGATTAAGTATCAGAGTTTTATATTAAAGAATATGAGCTTTATTANNCATGAACTTTGAATTAACTCAGAAAGAATACATATAAGCTCGGATTTTTATACCTTAATTGTACAATGCTTATGGTAAAACTGGATGTATAATCCTATTTGTGTTCTTCTAGCTTCTACCATTTTTTATCATGTGCTTTCACATATTGAGACAATAAATTTAGCCCTTCCAAAGTTGCAATATTAAAAAACTAGAAATAAAAATTTATTTTTTACGAGTTTTTGTATAAGAAAAAAAAAAAGTAAAATATATACAATTAACTAAACAAAAATTGTTGTTTCTCCTAAAGGAAATTTCACGTTTCGAGATCCTTTGATCTAAATAACTAAATTCCAATGCGTGAATTATTGAATGAGTTAATTTTCATTTAATTTGAAGCTATTTTCATGTACTTATTTCCACATTTTACAATTTCAGTTCCTTCATGTTTCTCAGAATTGGTTCACATTTCCGTAGAGATTGAATAAATACATGTGCTACATTTAATTTGATTGATAAACTAGTGTCTTTTCTCTTGTCAATTGTCAACTTTCGGCCGAAACAATTACTCCTACCTTTTTCGTTCACAATTTTCTGTTTCACAAATTCGTGTTTAAAACGAAGATATATGTATATATTATAGTTTAAACAGATTAAGTAATACTCATTTACTTAATTTTTTTTAATTATAAAAGGGATATTTCCGTTTTAAAGGAGACTAACTGTTTATGTTTTTACCAAGTGTAGAGACAAAAAATGTGTTGCATGCAAAGCGTATATTATAATGGTTCATGTCGTCTTTGAACTCGAGACCTTCGAGTTAATACCGTAATCTATAATTCCCGAAAAGATCTTATTCGTTTCCACACCAAGAAAACGTTGGTTAGTTTATCAAAATGTTGAAGCGTTATGCATCTATCTATTATTAATTAATACTGAGTATAATATAAAAGTCCAACACTAAATTGACAGAAAGGAAACATCGAGAATTTGGAAAATATATGCATAATTGTATATACATGCATGTATACTCATTTTTATTAAAATGGAGTATTTTATAATGTCATTTGGATTTTGCATTTTAAGCAAGTTTAATTAAAAAATAGAACAATATATATAATCCAACTCACATGTTTGAAAACAGAGATCATGGCATGCTCTTCTATGACAATGTCAGCCTCCCACATCGTCACGGCACGAAAAGGCATCCTCGGAGATAATTGCGGCCTCCGTCGATCATCCTCGGGAGAGGAGTTGTGTAAGCAAGCTACTTTGAGAAAATCATTCTCTGACAACAATCTCCTTCACTCCTCTAGCCCAAATCAAAGCCCAAAGCTGCTTCGAGCATCGTCCAGTTCTAGATCAAGTCTTCTAAAACCAAGCCACTCCTTCGGGATTTTCTCCAATCATTCCTCAACTCCGCTACTTCCAAAAGACGTTGAAAACGTCACGTCAGTTGTAGATAGGGACGTTGGAGACGAAGAAACTGAAGGTAAAGAAGAAAAGGATGATCAAAGGGTAAAGAAAGCGAATTGGATGACGAGGCTACTAGAGTTGAGAACTCTTTGGAAAGGGAGACAAGAAAAGGAAGTTACCTGTGAAAACCCGGAAGAAGGTGGTGAATGTGAAGATGGTTGCTTGGTTGACTATGCCCAGAGATTCGACGCAGTTTCATTCTCAAGGTTTCTAGTTGAAGCGTCTTGGTCGGATGCTAAGAGGTTTTCTAAGCTTGCTTACCTCTGTCACATGGCTTACACCATCTCAAAATTCGAGGTAATTCATCGGTTTTGCAGTCCTATGTTACTCCGACACTTCACTTAACTGCCGTGTCGCGTGTCAGACACGTGTCAGTGTCCGACACGACACGACACATCAATTTAGACCACAAAACAGGAAANNGCCGACACGTGTCAGACACCGACACATGTCGGCGTGTCTGAGTAACACAGTTTTGCACAACTCCAAACATTTGTTCAACTCAAAAAACTAGTAAATGATTTCCACAACTCTGGTTGAGTTTTCAGGGTAATGATGTGCTGCTAGACCAGAGTCTACGCATGATAACGTCTTCCATGGAGAAGAAAGCGGAGGCTATAGCAGTGAAAGCAAGATTAGAGAGGGACGCGACTGACCTCCAAGAAGAAAACTCGGCAACTGTAGAACCCAGCTCGAAAAGACGGGCTACAAAACAAGAGCATACAATTCGGAACTCAGTTGCCTATGAGATTGCAGCGTCTGCAGCGTCTCATGTGCAAAGTAACTCCTGTACATGCGGAGACGTGGGCGTACCAAGAGCCTACAGCTCGGAAAGGGCTGCTCAAATGGCTGCCTCAACGATGACAGCCGTAGTTGCTGCAAGAGAAAGAGAAAAACAACAAGTCGCTAAGGAACTACAGTCCTTGCATTCCTCGCCTTGTGAGTGGTTCATCTGCGATGATCCTGCCACACGCGTTCGCTACTTTGTGATACAGGTACAGTACTACACACCATGGTTTCAAACATCAGTGTTAAATCGGCCATCTCGGCCTAATCAGTCGTATAGTCATAACCAAAGTTCATACAGACTCAAAATGTGGTTGGGGTAATCTCAGTCCACCACAAAGAGTCACTGACTTGACCTTTCATTGACCTTGATTCATTGAGTGGACCACCCTTGTCCGTCGAAAAATGTCTGCGCGACGGCAAATCCGTTGGAGAAACCACTTTTAGTGCCAGATTGAGCGATGGGAATTGGCAACGAGAATTCTGTCGCAAATACGATTTTGTGATGGTTTTATCAAGTTTGCGACGGATTTGCGCGTTTTTTGTAAGTGACAACTCAAAACCCTTACAAGGTGATTGAAACAAGACATGACATGACAACCTGGATTGAATAGGAAATCAACCACTCTGCATAATTCGACTTACTACTAACCCTGACAAAAGAATTATTCGGGTCAGGTGGGTATATTATGCATCTTGACTTAAGTCAAGGTTGTAGGCCAGTTTTGCATTTTCTAGCAGCTACAATATTACTATTACCATGTATAGAATTTTTAAGTGAGAAAGGTAACCAAAGTAACTGACCTGAGCACTCTTGTCGTCGGGCTGCAGGGCTCCGAATCCCTGGCATCTTGGCAGGCAAACCTGTTCTTCGAACCCACCAAATTTGAGGTAATACTTAAGACCAACATCTTTTATCCACACCTTATTCTATCAGAGTAGCCTCCAGAAAAAAGAAACATAATCTGTCAAAATTACAGGAGACAGATGCACTCGTCCATCGAGGAATCTATGAAGCAGCAAAGGGCATATACAAGCAGTTCCTTCCAGAAATCGAGAATCACATAAGAACTCACGGCGAACACGCCAAGCTTCAGTTCACAGGTCATTCATTAGGAGGGAGCCTATCCTTATTAGTCCACATAATGCTCATCTCAAGTAGAACGGTCAAGCCTTCAACCCTTCTGCCAGTGGTTACTTTCGGGTCACCATTCATTTTCTGTGGAGGGGACAAAATCCTAGATCAGTTGGGACTAGACAAGAGCATGTTGCAGTCTGTTATATTGCACCGGGATATTGTTCCAAGAGCATTTTCATGCAACTACCCTAAACAAGTAGCACAAGTTCTCAAGCGGTTGAATGGCTCTTTCCGCTCCCACCCGTGTCTGAACAAGCATGTAAGTAACCTTACTTTTGCTACTTAAAGGATCCAGAACCGAAATTAGTGTCATAATAACCAAAATCATTGAAATCTTAGGCATGATAACCAAAATACTTGCATTTTAAAGAGCTTAAACAAACATAAACTCACAGTCTTCAGCTGGTGTGCTATTACAGAAAATGTTATACTCTCCAGTGGGACAAACTTTTATCATTCAACCTAGTGAGAAGTTGTCGCCATCGCATCCAATGCTCCCACCAGGGTGTGGCCTCTACACCTTTGACAACACTCGACATGAAACTGCAATGATTGCATTCAGGACATTTTTAAATACTCCCCATCCACTGGAAACTCTAAGTGATCCCAAGGCTTATGGCTCTGAGGGTACAATCATTAGAGACCACGACTCGAATAACTACAAAACGGCAGTGAGTGATGTTTTAAGGCAATACCGAAAGTTTGCTTTCCGGAAAGCCAGGCAAGAGAGGCATCTGGTATGGCCGTTGATAGCCACTTCTCTCCATCAAGCTTGGACTCACAAAGGCAACTTCGAGAATAGATCGGCAAGGGAAGAGGTTCTGAGCAGTGTGTGAAGTTGGTCATCTCGTAATAAATCATACACAAAATGGGACAGGAGTGAGACATTAACTCAAGAAAAAGCAAAAAAGAGAAACTAACGGGAAATTTGGAAGCGTTGAAGTAGATGGTGGCTATTAGATAGATATTCAATTGGACCCAAGATTTCTCACGTACATATCAGACTCGGTAGACATAGAAATAAAACTCGGGGTGTGCACTCCTGTGCAGTTCAATTTCCTGAACCTGCCTGAAGATAGGACTAAGTGACCCATCAACTATATATAGTCTGAACTTGGAACTTACACATCATATGTACATCTCAAAAGTGAGCAACTAGAATTCAGGATGAAGTTCAGATTCCACCACCTAAAGATAGGACAGCTTCAGATATCATGTAATATATAATAAGTCACAATTTGTAAGAGACATCTAACCTTCAAGTGCTGTAGCCCTATTACCTCACTGTGGTGCCACTGCCAATGCTACTGGAAGCTTGTCTTAGCAATGTATACCGGGAACCAAAGCACAGAGTTCTTTCAAGAAAATATCATATGCAAGCGAACAGTAGTGATAAATGGATTCAAAACGCTTTAATCTTAATCTGCCTTTCAAACAAATCACAGTCAATCTTAGTGCATGCAAGTCCATAAATAAGGTCAAAACCTGATATGACTGGTTTAATAATCTGTATTTGCATTCATCATTTCTTAAGCCAACTACTAACATTCTCGAAACAGAAGACTCTAATCATGCTTTACATCGTCAGAACTCATGATCCAATCCATCACAATAGCATGTTCCAGTTTCCCATAAATTACCACAGCAATACAATAACGAACCATGGTCAATCTAAGTGCATGCAAATCGGAAAAAAGCGGCCAAAATCTGATATGATTGGTTTCATAATCTGTCTTTTCATTCATCATTTCTAAACCGAAGTACAGATGAAAATCTAGTTCTAAATGTTCTCAAAACAGAAAATTCAAACCCATTGCCTTACATCATCGCTAAGCAGCTAGAGAAATAGAAATAAAAGTTTCAACTAAATACTACACAAAATCTATCAGACTGAGCAGGACTAACCCTCAAATATTGGACGCCGCCTTTTATATATGAGCATCTATGACACAAATTTCAGCTGCAGGCTGGCACATGCAAAGCATGTCCTTGTTCGTGGAGTATACTACACAAATTCTATCAGACTGAGCAGGACTAAACCTCAAATATTGGACGCCGCCTTTTTTATATGAGCCTCTATGACTGTCACAAATTTCAGCTGCAGGCTGGCACATGCAAAGCATGCCTTGTTCGTAGAGTATGCTGCATCGAACAGGAAAATAACTTGTTAGCTCGATGTCACTCGAAAAAATTAAAAGAACTATATACAAGGTTCCACAGAATTAATAGGAGTCTAAAATTATACAAGGTTCCAAATACCACGTGAAATATAAGGAGTCTAAGATTATACGGAGTTGTATATGAATTAATAGGCATCTGAGACAACGAAAATTAGGCGGTGACGTGAGATGCCCACATCTGAAAATCTTGTGCAAAATTACGACCGCCCACATCAGGAATTCTATATATAAGAACAGCAGCATTCTTTCCGTTGTTCTTGAGGAATTTCAAATATGTCGAAATTGGCTGTTTTTCAAAACATCTCAAATAACTTACTTTCCAAAGTTGTAAGTAACTCCTAAATCTTTTAAATTTAACCTAATTTAAAAGTTTCGCTACACGGAAACTGACTTCTTCAAAGTAGGCTTCATGGAGCTACTGTTAAATCCACCTACTTCTTCGTACGAGAAACAATCTAGTAGCAGATACGATGAACAAAATTCCACTGAAAACCTCTAAAAGCATTTCATATATAGAATGGACGGTAAATGAAAAGTTCAATCACCACCTTTAATGCACAATACTCACAGAAGCAGTTTTTGCAGAGAGTTGCTACTAGATCCTTGAAGCGATGACTAGAAGTACTAATAGAACATGCACTGTTTATTAAGTGTCTAGCAAATATTTCGTAACGTACTTATATTGTGCTGGATGGACTAGCTTATAGAAATGTTCTTTATTCCTAGGCTAGACCACTAAAGCTAGACAAACAAAGATTCTTCACATGGATATAAGACTAGGGTCAAATGCAAATTTGCAATGCATAAAATCCTGTAATGCTGCCAAAATCTGATATAGACTATCAAACATTCTGCCTCCTCAGTCATCAATTTTCAAGTTGCATACATCTCAAGCTTGAGTTTAATATCTAGACTCTAATCATCACAAGCTTGAAAGCTCTTAACCACGGTTTTACAACTTACTACATGCATAACTATGTAGCTAACAAGTTAATTAATATCGGTCAGACAGGTTCAGCAATGATGTCAAAAGCTTACAACAACAACAAAATAATCTGTTTTTACCACTTGTCATTCCAAGCAGGGTACATCTCAAGGTCATATACTTTAAACAGCTAAAAATTTTGGTTGCCCAAATGCCTTTGACAATAAGAACTCTTAACAGATTGCCTCAAACCTCGGTTATCAACTCGAGATAAAGATACTAAATTGTAGGAATGTATCAAAACCTTCATTTTTTGTCTGCAGCCGTTCTTTTGCGTATCTCTGTGGCAGTATTGAAGATTCCACCGGTGGGCTCGTTACAAACAAAGCATTTTTTGTTCTTGGAGTGATGCTGCATTGTCAGGGAGGCAAAAGCGTTATTAGCATGATGCAAACACTTAAAAAAAGAGAACTACCTACCAACAAGGTTCCTTATCATCCAATAGCAATATACCATTTAATAATAGGAGCATAACAGTAAGAGGCATATAAAAACCACACTGAGGTTTCGGGAGATACCCGCGTCCGAAAACCTTCTGCCAGCTTTGACCACAACTCAATTAATTGCACTAAAGCAGCTCATATTAGCAAGCATATTCCACTTGGAATATTGGACAAATATTTAATGTTTTCCGACTTTGGGGTATCAAGGAAAAACAAAAGGCTCACAGACTGTTTGTGGTAATGAAACTCACAAGTAGTGGAAGTGTTTTAGGACGTGAAAGAATGTTTTTATAGTATGAGCATGCATATCAAGTCCAAGACTTAATTAACTACTTAGGGCATTCATAATTACACTTGCAACCAACCATTGTGGAGATCCTTGGTCCACAAATAGAAATTAAGAAAGGTTCTGCGGCTATAAAGCACGAGCAATAATACTATCTTCAAAGCTGTTCAAAATGGATATGCAAAATCGTCTTTCAAAAATAGGCTCCATTTAGAATCTAACCTACCACTAGTGGCAAAATGCAATACATCATCTGACTTCACGCAAGAAAAAAATAAAAAGAATCGCAAACTAGCACAAAGTGATCAATAAGAGCACCAAATGCTAACGCACCAACCTAGATTAAGTCATTAAGAATGAACAACAGAATGATGAGAAAAAGTTTCAATCACCTTTAGAGCACAATGCTCACAGAAATAATGCTTGCAACTAGTCACCACTGCATCCACAAAAGGTTGCCTACAGATAAAACAGGCAAAGGGCAAAGAATCATCATCCTCTTCCTCGGCATCCTCATCGTCCTCATCATCATGCACTCCCATGGCCAGATTCCTCTTCCGTTCCTTCTCCCTTTCATCCCACTCCTTCTCCATTTGCCATCCAGACTTGTAATCACCTCGATCATGCATAAACTTACACGAATCCCCATATCCACAGTATCCTGTTTCTTTGTAATCTTTACAAATATCTGGTTGGTAGTCAAATCTGGTAGAAACTTTTATATGAGCTGATGCCCTGAGGGGTCCATGGGCCCCACCAGCTTTCTCGGAAGCAACTGTCTGTTCACGACGAAACCCAGCCCTGTGATCGGTGTAATTATTCATACCCTTGTATAATTTTTCATTGCCAGTTGCCTTGTTCTTGCCTTTTAAGGCCTCCTCTGCTTGCTTAAGAGCTCTCTCGCGAATAGCCCTTGCATCTCTAGAGTAATCGGTCTCAGTTTCAAGGGTTGCAGTTGCTTTGCTGTCATTTTGAACTTGAATCATCTTAGACGACTCATACTGGAAAAAATCATTTCTCGACTCCTCAGCTGAATCGTTTGCTGGTTGCTTGGATGATGCAGTTGAAAAGTAAAGTTTGTTCTCTGTTTTGGACGGCCTTTTTGCCAAGGCACTCGCGGTCTTCACATCTTCATCATCATCCTCATTTTCATCAATAGTCCTTTTCCGGATGTTTTTGTTCTTCCCTGGTTTTCTGAAAAAGCTGCATACTGCACATATGCAACAAAGATCATACATCATTAAACCTCCAAACACACCCAGGTGCGCATATCATACTACAACTAACCATCAACACTTAGCTTACCTTGTTCAGACTTGTTCTTCTCACTTAAATCCGTCTGCTTATCCTCGGTAGGTTCCGCCATCCTGTTAGTACACAAGATAAACGTATGCACAATTAATTACAAATCATTCATAATTTCCCCAAAACTGGAACCACAAGAACACTGAAACCAAACCTTAACAAGTATCACCTCCAAAACCAGGACGAAAAGCTAATTTCAAACCTCTTTATTTCTTTATGACAATTATTTTAATCGAAGGTACGTAAATGATTGGGATGGGATGGAGGGAATACTACAGATCACAAAAAAATAAAATAAAAATAAAGCACACGTACAGGCCCGGTTCTGAGGGTCGT
>LHUT01007790.1:0-10486 GCA_001412135.1 Silene latifolia subsp. alba | reverse complement strand
ATAAATCCGTGAATTTCACGGGTCACAAACCTAGTTAATACTTTAAAACCATAGTTATTTCGAAAAAAATTGTTATATGAGAAGGAAGTTCTTGTTTGCAAGGAGTGGTACATGGGACTTTTTTTTAACTCTTTTACCATTTGGATGATCTTGTGACCGACGAAAAAAACACTCATGTCAAAAAAAATAATGCCTCCAACAAGAGTGTAGAGAGGGTGTGTTGACACTTTTTTTAGCCAGACCCAAACCGTCATGAAAATCTCGACTGAAGCGCACTGCGCACCCCAAATGCAGCACTAATCTCCCCAACCGAATGTTTGACCACTATAGTTTCAGGACTGGTCTTCCTCAACTCCACCACAAAGCTACTCCATACAATCATCCATACACTGTACCGACTCCGTGACCAACCCATTTATGGTACAAAGAAAATAGGAGAGCAGTGAAGAGATCAGATATTCATAGATATATATCTAGAGGAGCCATATCTTTGATGTTGAATAAGAAAGATAAATAGAAGAGAGAGCAAATTAATCTGATTATGAGAAGTGCTGGAGGAGATTGAAAACCTAATTTCATACAAATTTAAGTAGGAATAACAACTCACAAATAAAAAGGGCATAATAGATTTACCAACAGCAACCACATTCACACTTCCAAATCCCTTGAATGAATCTGTGATTCACCAAAGTCAATCCTTCAAGCATGCGAAGCTGAAGTCAGTCAAGCATATAAATCCTCGAGGCAATGTCCTGAACTAGCCAGTCAAATCCTTCAAGCAGTCCTTCTCCAGTGTAAGCACTGCACCCTTCTATTTTCCAGTGCCGGGTTTTGTCCATGGCATCCAAGTTCAGCACCTACGCATTGGATGATGCCAAATGAGAGATGACAATTACATGTATACACAATGAAGATAGCCGATCATTTAATGGCTTGGCTGCCATATGAATCAGTCAGACAATAGACACGATGGCAAGACTTCATCTAAAGGTCATAAGGTTTATTACATTATTTCCATGGTTGCAAAACTGATCAAAGATTTTTGCCTGAGGAGAGAAAATATCATGGATTTACATATTTACATGAAGTTAGAAGACAGAATGTTAGCCCTTCTCTTGTCTATCTTTGTTTTACCACCTTGTTTTCCCTTCTTCCCCCTTTTCATTGTTTCCTTACCTTACATTGGCTTTTTGTTAGGCAACAAGGTTACGAGGGAAGGGGATGGGATAACTTTCCTTCCAAATAGTTTCTATGGTGAAGCTTGGAACTTCGAAGGGGGAAGGGAAATTGCCCCCCTCCATTTTCCTTTGTATTACTCCATCAAGCAAGGACTTAGAGAATAAGGCTTTGTTGTCATTGTCATAACAGAGAATTTTTCGTGAAAGGAGCTACTTAGATTAAAGTAGAACCACGTCTCAAGTAACAAGGAAAGTAGGAAATGAAACATTCAATTTCACATAAATGTCCAGTTCGATTAGATGGACGAACAGTTTTAACGTATTAACACCCAAGAAAAAAGAAACTTACTTTGACAATTTCAGCTGGTGAAAGTGCGCCTTGTATATCCTGCTTATTTGCAAAAACCAACAAGGATGCTCCTGATAGCCTCTACAATGAAACAAACAATTAAATCCCATTTGAGGCAAAGTATCACACTGTCAAACGCTATTCAAAGTTGAGATATATATCAAGTAAAATAAACCAACTAAACAAGTTCACCAACAATGAAGAGTACGTCCACAAAGCAGATAATAAGAACGGTACCTAGTGTCAGCACTTTCATTATGTTTGAAAACATATATTTTTCCCAAGTTGTTTTTTATACTCTCTGATACTCTTTGGACATGTATAACTTCTTTTTCTCATTCAAAAAAGCAAAACATCCACTTTAGAGGGTGCCTTCACGGACAACAGTTAGACAGTGTCACAATATTATCAATAGACACAAACTTATCAAACGAAAAATATGCCAGAGACATGAAGAAATTTAACAAGATATGTACCTCCTCTTTCAGCAGATTATGCAGTTCATTCTTGCAATCATCTAATCGACGAAGATCCGAACTATCAACTACCCAAATCAAACCATCAGTCTGTTCGAAGTAGTTCCTCCAGTAGGCTCTAATTGTTTTTTGACCACCCACATCCCATATATTGAGCGTATACCTGCCAAATTTTGCCATCAGAAGCAATTTAAGTACCCATCTCGTCTTGTCAGCAATCTATGCAATTACCTTTTCCAAAGACCAGAAAGGCAGACACCTAACATCATCCTATATTGGAAACAGTTAGCAATAGTTCATAGCTACCATAATGGTCACTTATGGGATAGGTTTTCTTCACGAATGTCAAAAGAATTCATCATTTTTATATCATAAATTGCTCGTGTTATTCAATAGAACCCAAGTATCCAGAGGTCAGACGGCTCAGACCTTGATACATTGGGCTGAGATAAAGAGTCAGATAAGCTAGGTTAGGAGGAAATACACAGTTATACACAGATGTAATGTACGGAGTAAAACTACTGCTGACTTGTAGAAGAGCCATCACCACTTCACAAGAAAATCTCAGCCACTTACGGCAACCACCATAACTATAGTAGAGCAAGAGAATGAACACAATAAACTTATACGAGAGAGTCTCACATGTGAGACAAATCATCTACCATATAATTAAAGAGGAAATAACTCTAGAAGGTTGCTTTGATTGGGGTTAACATATCATGGGAGCAATAGAGCTCAAAACAAATGAACAAAGGAGAAAAATGAGGGTAATGAATGGAAGATAAGGAGTGGTGACAAGAGCATGAAGGGGTTGTGACTTGTGACTTGTGAGGGTACTATTAGCCCATCAATGGTGTAGTTACTAGTTACTCTGTATTAGCTTATATTCGTCTCTTTCCTCCATCCAACACCGCCACCGCTATATTCTCCATCCCATTAACAATTACCCCAATCTAAGAGACTCCTAAGAAATATAGCTCCATTTGCCTCTACCATGCTTGACCATCAATACTTTAATGAAGAACATAGTAATGCACTACATCATTTAATTTAACTAAGCTAAATATCTTCTCAAAATTTGCCACATCCGTCACTTAAAACGAATACTCACAGTTGTTGCTAAATTTGCCTCTACCATGCTTGACACTGCCTTGACCATCAATACTTGTTGCTAAATTTGAGCACTATAGTTAGCAAATTTTCACTATGACTTATAAGCCTTGTTTGGATATCAAAAAGGGAGGGGAGGGAGGGGAGGGAAAGGGGGGAAGAGAAAGGGAGGAGGAAAGGAGGGAGGGGTGTTTTCCCTCCAAATCTTTTGTGTAGGAGGGTAAATAATTTGCCTTGAACAGGGGAAATTTTAGGATCACTTTACCTCTCCCTCCAAATCCCTCCACCCTATTTCTCTACCCAAACAATGGAAATTTTCTCCTTCCAAATCCCTCCCATTTCTTTCCCTCCAAAGTCCACAAGGGCTTGTGAAAATAGATGGACTTGAAACGGATGAGATGGGAAGCGTAAGAAATTCCCTTGTATAGCTACTTTGCTCCATCAAACCCGCCTTCATGAACTAGCAATCCGAACAGTACAAGTTCGTTCCATCAAATAGCTTTCAAGTCACATCGGTAGATTTTGGGGGCAATTCTATCCCAATATCAGCCAAATCACAATATCTGCCAAACCCATATCTATTTAAATACTATCCAAACACAGAGGTAGTTTTTGGGAGCAATTCTATTTCACTAGTTCTACAACACCCTCCTACGAAACATAAATTCTTGTGTAAGGCGGTTTTACAATAAAATCACTTAACATTCTTGACATTATAAAACCTAATTAGTGAACTGCAACAAAATACTAACGGTAAGAAATACACTACTCCATATTAAGCTGTAAACACAGGAATTAAATATAAGCACAAAAATGTAAGAATGAAGGAGAAAGTAATACTTTTGGTAGGAAATGGTCTTAATATTAAAACCCAAGGTAGGACTGATAACACTAGTATCCTCTCCATTGATTTTCAGAACTATGGTTGTCTTCCCTGAATTGTCCAGCCCCCTGCATTCAACATTATACTATTAATTACAATCAAATCTGGGTAAATTGTATTTTTAAGTAGAAATTAAATAAATTAAGAGAGAGCACATAGTATACATACACCATGAGAATTCGCATTTCTTTCTCTTTTCTCTTGATTTTACGGATTATGCTCAGTAACCCCATGCTTCTAATTGCTCTTCGATTTCAATTTTCAATCGATCTGAAATTTTGATTTGTGATTTTAGTCCCCATTTTGATCTTGATTTTACGGATTGTCATGGTTGAAGCCTTGAAGGTTTGGAGGGAAATCAAAAGGCCTGCGACTTGGGCCGAGTTATGACACCGCATTTTTGGGCCCAATATATTGTATTTCGTTTTCGTTATATCGATCGTGGTGGCCTGAGCTACCTATAGGCTATATCACTTGAGCTAGCCCGACTTGAGAAACCAAACCAAAGCCCGACCTGATACAAAACCAACTTGACCAAATGATGACTCGTACCCCGAGTCCGACGAAGGTTGATCTGGAACCGAATTTGACCCTGTCCGAAATCACCCATAACTCGAGTCAACCCAATTCCGCTTCGAACCGACCTAACACGACAGCCGATCCAACTCGAAAGATAACCCAAAAATGACTTGAAAGCTTGTCTAATCCGAAACATAATCTGACATCGACTCAAAATATAACCTCATCATAACAAAGACCTTGTTTGGCAAACGGCAGAAGCAGATTTACAACAGCAGAAAACGTTAGCAGAATACGGTTGACAGATTTTAGCAGCAGGTTTGATCATCAAATTAAATTAGCAGAATTAAGAAAACGTGTTTAGTAATTAGCAAATTATATGACAAATCTACCAGTTTCATGTATAAAATGAATATGCTATTACAATATGCTGCTAATATAGCAGCATATTTAAAAACATTAGGAGGTGTTTGGTAAACAACGAATTGGTAAATATTCAGCATATTCAAAGCTTTTAGAATGTTTGACTCACCAATCTACTAATTTAAGTGTTTGGTAAATGACATACTAAAACAGTAGATTAGAGCTCAATCTACTATTTTTCAATGGGGGTGTTTGGTAAACGGCGNATTTAGTATTGCATAAACTAGGATTTTCACCGACCGGGTTAAGACTAGTATAGGCCACGATAATTGAATTAGACCGACTTAATAATAGCGATTGCATGTTAAGTTTAGATCTAAAAAGACATATTAGAATCGACCGATCATATGACTTTCAACAATATAAATTGTACCTTGCAGCGAAACGAGTTGCTCTAAGCACGCGCAAAGGATCATCCAAGAAAGTCACCTTTGCAGATAAAGGAGTGACGATCTTTCCCAACTTCAAATCGGTTATACCCCGTCCATTAAAATCTTCGACAGAATTAGTGTTAAGGTTGTAGAACAAGCTGTTTATAGTCAAGTCTAACATGTATACGACTTTCCTCCCCTTTTGTTTTTTATTTTATCTAATAATTTTATCATAATTGCGTGGAAAGTTAAAAGAAGATAATTTGTCGAATTATATTGTGAAAATTTTACGCCATTGCATAGCAATGGTTAAACGTTCTTTTGTATACAAAGCTATACAATTAAAATTATTGGGGGAAGATAAAATAACGACAAGTTGTTAAATTATAAAATGAGAATTTTCAGTTAGTCTAAAGCACTTATTTAATAGTGCGTTTATATTTTGAATTTTTATATGTTATGAAGTATGTAAGACTTTTAAGGATTTAAGCCATTTAGCAGATCTTGTGGACGAATCACAGATAACTCCTCAGAAATAATTGTATCATTCATCTAACTTGAAACATAGAAGAGATCTTTTTAATTGGGAATTTCAGAAATTGGGGATTTAGGGTTCATATGAAAGAAGGAAATGTTGAGAGAGTGACTGAATGAGGGTAATCTTGGTATTTAGCATAAATCTTCATTTAATAAGGCGGAAAATAAGAAAAACCGTATTCAGAAATAAAATATTTTGACTACAATATATTAGAAGGGAAACATATTAGAAGGGAATATTCCGTATGTGGGGGAAAATGAGCGGGAAACTTGAGCGGGAATAACAGAGATGTGTTATTCTTTTAGTCTATAGGAGATGTCGTTATCCATAATTGCACAACCCTGCTTCACATTCATCAAGCTAGCAATTGAAAACCCTCACCCTGTAATTAAATATTACAAATTCATCAATTAGCCAATCTCTCAATGCATCCTTCGTCACTTTCTATCAATCTCTTCTCAAAATCACATATTATGTTTTCATATCAAAGATCGATTATTTGCCAGTTTTGAAAGTAAGTTGCTCTATTTCCCCTTAAAATCAATATTACGTTTTAAATTGTTTAAATTATGATCTTTTTGTAAAATTTGACATCTAAATTGCATCTAATTTTCCGATGTAGGGCTGACAATTTGAAATCCGTCATTACAGTATTACTAAGGCTATAGGCTATGAACCGATTGAGATTATATAAGGTTAGCCTTTGAATTATCTCGTTGTTGTTACTATTTGATCTTAAAAAAAATGTAGGCAGTCACAATTATTTGAGAATTGGTTTCAATTGACTTCTTTAGAATTACTAAAGAAGTGATTGTTTCTCTATTTCCGATTGATTTGAGTTTTCAATTTCGTTGTTCAAATTGTATATCAATAAATATTGTAAATG
This sequence comes from Silene latifolia subsp. alba, assembly GCA_001412135.1. Lineage (NCBI taxonomy): Eukaryota > Viridiplantae > Streptophyta > Magnoliopsida > Caryophyllales > Caryophyllaceae > Silene > Silene latifolia. The sequence continues at coordinate 3,753 of LHUT01007790.1, read as the reverse complement.
ATGAATTGGGTGTTTGGAACTTTGAGGAATTGAGGGAGTAATTGTGTATGCTTATTTGTATGAACCGACTGGGGTTGGACATCAAATCTCGTGTTTTTAATGTGGTCAGTTTACTGTATGTAAAATTGCGGGTTTGTGTATTAGATTTTAATGCAAGGTGACGAATTGACGAGGGTTCTCTATCTTCGGCACTTCGTGATTGATGTGCATAATATATACAACTTAACAGTTGAAATGCAGCAGTGTTAAAACTCATGAGGGAGAGCTTTACCGTCCTAGTGATCCTACCCGACCCGAATCTGAATTAAACCGGATGATTTACACAAAAAAAAAAAAAAACAGTTGAAAGGCCACATCCAAACACGAAAGCATGAAATTAAAAAAATCATCACCGGCATCTCTGGATCACGACGTTGGAGCAGCCGCCACCATTAAACATATGGAAACTTATGAGTCAATCAATGCGGACATTGAATTATTTTAATATGTTACCACTTACCGCATCAAAATATAAATAAATTTTATATTTATACCACGGTAGATCCCGTGCAATTCTTGTAGGGAAATTATTATTTTTAGTACATCATTTATTTTTGTAGACAACTCATTAATTTTTACCATTTCTCATGCTTGAAATTTGATTTAAGAAAATTTTTAAACTGAAAACCTAATTAAAAGAGTTGACTATTTGATGACTTTTTTAATATCATGAAACTAATCATGAATTATATCATTTTACAATGTTTCTAAAATTTCTTTAACGATTTTTTTGTCATGAAATTAATAATAACAGTGTATAGTGCTTTATTTAATTTGAAAAGCTAATAATACGGTAATTATTTATAATGATTTTTAAAAAAATTGTATGAATAAATGTTTGTAATAACTTTTATTACCAATAGTAAAATTTCCTTTTTTCAAATTGTGCATTTTAAAGGGAAATTTTAAGGAGACTAAGAGGGTGTTTGGTAAACAGCGAATTGGTAAATTTTCAACATATTCAAGCCTTTTAGCATGATTGACTTACTAATCTACTAATTTGAGTGTTTGGTAATTGACATATTGAAACAGTAGATTGAAGCTCAATCTACTGTTTTCAAATATAGATTGTTGAAAATGAATCTGTGAGCCATTTACACATAGATACAACAATCTATTAACCTAAATCCGCTAATTACCAAACACTTATTAGGCCTTGTTTGGTAAACAACATATTATGACCCTGTTTGGTAAACAACATATTGAGTAAAATTAGTAGATTCCGGCCTAATTAATAGATTGACCAAGCAATCTACTATTTTCAAGTGTTTGGTAAACGACATATTCTTATAGCATATTGGCCGGAATTTACTATTTTTGAATATGCTGCTAATAGCAGCATATTGTATTAGCATATTCAAATTATACATGAATCTACTCTAATTATCCAATAATCTGCTAATTACCAAACACCCTTTTTTAAATCTGCTAATTTAATTTGATAGTCAAACCTGCTATTAAAATCTACTAATCGTAATCTGCTAACGTTATCCGCTATTACAAATCTGCTTCTGCTGTTTGCCAAACATGGCCTATGTGAAATTAGTAGATTCCAGCTTAAAAAGTGGTTTGACCAATCAATCTACTAATTTTATGTGTTGGGTTAATGACATATTCAGATAGCATATAGACCGGAATCTACTATTTTTGAATAGCCGCATATTGTAATAGCGTATTGAGTTTATACATGGAAATGGTAGATTTGTCATATAATCTGCTAGTTACCAAACACGTTTTTTCAATTCTGCTAATTTAATATGATGGTCAAACCTGCTACTAAAATCTGTCAACCGTATTCTGCTAACGCTATCGGCTATCATTAACTTGCTCATGCCGTTTGCCAAACGGCCTAAATCTGCTAATTGAAATATGCTAGTCAAACCTGTCAATCCAATCTGTCATTTTTAATCTGCTTTACCAATCTGCTTCTGCTAATATTAATCAGCTGAGTACCAAACATGACCTAGATTTCGGCCAATATGCTATCTGAATATGTCATTAACCAAATATGTAAAATTAGTAGATTAATTAATCAATCTACTATTTATTTATACCGAAATCTACTAATTTCTCCTAATATGTTGTTTACCAAACAGTCAAGAAAATATAAACAATCTTTCTATGATACAAAATATGTTTTTAAATCCCGTTACATTAACCTTTGCATAAGCAAAGGTTTGTTTTTGCGATATAAACAATCTAACTATTGGCCCATTGTTAGTCATTGACTCATTGTTTAATGCGTTTGGAGGCTTAGAGTATAAAACCGATCTTGAAACTCAAATAAAAAAAACGTAAGCTTGGTTGAGATAGTTTCATTTTCACATATCATGAACAATGTTTATAAAAGTATTTTACATTACTTAACCGTATATCTTTGCCTAATAATGACCCAAATTTAAGTATTTAACTAGAATTGATAAATTAATCTGGAAAGATCTATTCGATAATAAATTGATTAAGGAGCCAATTCATGCAAAATATAACAACGGAAAAATTATCAAAATGATCAACTCGGTCTCATACTGGCGTGACGCCATAATAAACTCGATAATGCATGACCCCCGAGAATGGCTCAATCTGACTCGACTAAATTTTTCTGAATGACTTGGCCCAACAACAAACCAAACTTGACTGAACCCAAACCCGATATGATCCCGAACCCGAGCTAAAAATAGACCCGACTAATACCCTACCTATATTCAACCTAAACCTAACATAAACCAGGTCCGTATGTAGTCATGACCCGACCTATCTGATTGTCACTTATATCTGTCACATTGGTTGGCTTTCATAAGGTTTGGTCCAATTGATGTTGGCAAGGTAGAAGCATAATACTGTGATTAAGTGACACATTTTATTTTAATTTTTTTTTCCACTTTTTCCTAAATTATAATTTAGTTTTTTCATTAGTACCTAAATTACCCTCGTGTTTAGTAGTTTTTTTTTTTTTTTTGGAATATTTATCTATATTTCATCTTTTTCATTTATATATATTGCTCCAACGATTGAATGACTACTCTATAATTGAGAGCAATGGATGAGTAGTTTTCCTAACTATTCATTGGGATATAGAGAGTAATTCTGTTCATCATACAATCACATTCCTAGGTCTTTTATTTAGAGGTCGGTGTCAATATTCACACAAAATATCTAAACTAATGTGTCTTAGCTTATTATTTCCCAATTTAAAACTTGTTGTATACTATATATCTAAATTGCTTCAATTTTCCTAATATATCCACCTTTGTATTTCAACGATGATAGATTAAGGTCTTATTCTTTGGGCTGAATGAAATTGAACGGAGATGAAGTCAGGTGAACTGAATTGAAATTTTCTGAGATGAATAGTATAATACTCCGTATTTATAAGTCTTTGGGTACTCTATCGAGTAGGCCTTACTCTGTCGAGTAAGGGTGAGTTGCGTTTTAGAATAGTTTCTGACCTGTTGGGTACTCGATCGAGTAGCTGGGGTACTCGATCGAGTAAGGGGGTACTCGATCGAGTACCTTGGGTACTCGATCGAGTGTCCGGTTTTACGGGGAGTTTTCTCGGGTTTTGTTAATTATGCGATTAAGGTATTTAAACATATTCGTCATTGTTTTAATTCACTTTTACAAAACCTAAAACCCTGTTTAAGAGAGAAAGCAGCCACTTCATCTTCCTAATCGCATTCTTAGCAATTCCCGGAGTTCAGACGGTCGGTTCTTGTC
>LHUT01007787.1:0-10490 GCA_001412135.1 Silene latifolia subsp. alba | reverse complement strand
GTGTTGTTGCCATTTTTGCTTCAATTCGTCTTCGTGAGTACAATAAGAATATCAATTGTTTATATTCTTTTTTTACAATGTAATAAAGATATTTACGGTATAGTTTATGCATTGACAAATATGTAAAAGAGAAATGATGTATTTAGAAATGAGTGGAGGGAGTATCGTTGTTCGTAAATACGGCTTAGTGAGTTGTGCTTTTAGTTTGTGAGACATTGTCTTTACTCTTGGAATTTTTTTTAACGTGTTTGCAAAATTACTAGACTTTTTCAGAGAGTTGTTTTAGTTAGCTTTATAGTTAGCTAATTTGTAACCAAATGAGTTTGGTGTGGTGGTTGCTCACCTCATCCCTTAACCATGAGGTCAGGGGTTCGATCATTGCCTATGGTAATGGAGCAAGCTCTTTGGCCAGCCGTTTACCTCTTCGTGAGAGCACACGCGGCGAGGGGATTATACACTGTTGTCGACGGTGGACATCCTGGTTTAAACCAAAAAAATGAGCTTAATTCGTTTACAAAGTTATTAATCTTAATTTTAAAGCTAGCTCACTGAGTAACTTTTAACTTTGCAAATAAGTTCGAGAACTTTGAATCCAGATAATTCATGGGCACATGAATTCGGGTTAATGAACCCTTAATCTCTATACTACAACACTAATTACCCCTAAATACATTTCATTTTATAATCCTAAATCTCTAAAAGTCATTAACCCAAATGTATTTCATTCTATGAAATGAATTCGGGTTATGCAACACTAATTACCCCTAATTACATTGCAAATGTATTTCATTGTATTAACTTTGCAAACTAATAAAATGAAATACACACCCTGATCAAACGAATTCATTAACCCTAAATCTCTAAATGTATACTACAACACTGAACAATTTAGGGTAATTACTACTAATTAGTGTTATAGTATAGTGTCACCTAAAACTCTAAAAGTCTATAATCCAAATAATATTAAATGAATTAGTTTGCAAATTTATTGATACCAACACATCCTGATATGTTTGGCACGTCTAGTAAATACAATCAGTCGTCCATTTTTTTCCATAAGATAAAAACATTTAGGTCATATTTTCAATGTTCACAAACCAATGAGTGACCCAAGAACACTTTACCATGTAATCCAGGCCTCTGACGGAAAAACATGTCAAACAAAAATAAACCTAATAAAAGTGCCGACTATCAAAAAACAAAAAACAAACCAGTAGGACCGCCAACATGACACCAAATAAACAGACTTCTTCGATAGAAACAATCAAGTTGTAAAATGATGAAGTTGTAATTGTAGTATTCACAAAGACGGTATTCCAAACATGTTTGTATCCGATTATGAAATCATTAACAAAGGATAGATAGAGATAAATGTAGTCCAGCATCATGCGTGGTCAGCCCATGGCATACTTTTGAGTCCAAGTACGAGCAGACTGCTCGTACTTGGACCGATCAGTCTTGTACATATGGGCAATTTCTGGCACGAGTGGATCATCAGGATTTGGATCGGTCAGCAAAGAACATATGGATAAAAGAACCTGCCAAATTTGTCACAACTATGAGAAAAGAATTATTATAGCTTAGGAAATTGTTCTGGTAACTTTTTAGGTAAAATGGTTACATTTTCGTCCTAAATGGGTCACATTTTACCCCGTCTTCAGCTCGTGACGAAATGTACCCGTCACAAGCAAGACACTTTGATATAATAAATGACAAGTGTGAGATACTCGGCCGAAATGTCAAATACGGAGGTGGATTGAAGAGTCAGACAAAGTGAAAGTCTAAAAAATATTCATGTAACTCCCTACTGAAGGAGTGGAGGGCACTAGCAAAAGAGCCCTGAGTGTCATTCCCTACCGTTACATACACACGTTACTCGACGCACCTATGAAATGAATGATACTAGTAAAACAGCCTTGAGCCCATGACTAACATCCACTTGCATACACCCATGTTTGTCAGACTCGGCTACAAAGCCAAAACTAAGACAAAGCTGATATACACAAACTACCTCACCCAACACTCACAAAACAATGCAAATATGACCCTAAATTGAATTGACACAAACCCATACTTGAAATAACACGATTATGACTTGATCCAACATGAAGTTCATAATATACCCGAAATGACCAAAACCGTCAAGAGTCTTTTCACACTAGTTTTAAAGTCTAAACTCAGCTTTAGATGCTAAGTGTGAAGGCGTGTAAATGAGTGGACTAATGTGAAGGAAGCTTTAATGTTTTGGCCTAAAATGAAGTGTCCAGATGTAATTTAGGAGAGACGTTGAGTCGACATGCAATCGAAGTGTGGAAATAACATATCTACAATTCTACATTGAGAGTATCTCGACTAAAGATTGAAGTGACTGATATAGTAAATGGTTTCGCTTGAGGCAGTAAAATATTAGTCACATAAGAAAAATCATTAGAAGATGCAGAGCTGCAAATGGACTTTGTAACACCAATGTAGTAAGGTAACTAGATTCTTCTATGAACCATAACTCGTCAACTATCCTTTTTTGTCAATAACAAAACACACTTATTTTCACTCATCTGAAGAGTGCGGACAGCAATTCAAAAAAATACAGACAACTTTCAGAACAAGGCACAATATGAGAACGAGACAAACCTTGGAGATTGTTAAAGCAGGACTCCATTGTTCTTTAAGGATATCAAGACATATACTCCCGTTGCTGTTGATGTTAGGGTGGAAGACTTTTGTCTTGAAGGAAACCTAAATAAATAAAAAAAATATATATCAGAGAGTAGAACACGGAAAAGACTCTACCAATCCTTTCGTACAATGTAAGCTAAATAAAAAAAACATGGTTCTATATCTAACAATCCTTTCGTACAATGTAAGCTAGCACAAGCAGTTTCTACATCATCATCAGTTTCAGATTCATCAAACATAAACCAAGTTCAAGGTTCTCTTATTAACTTGATATCACCCACCCCACCAAGGACTCTACTACCCCACCCCAAACATAAGATTGGAGAGTAAAACACGGAAAAGAAACCACATGCTACAAATAAAATTATCAAATTATAAAAGGGGTGTAAAAAAATCCAGTTTCAGGCTAAAGGACTTGCAAATCAACATACACAATCACCTTACATTTTTCATCAAATTATTCTGAAATAAATGTAAATATTGCAACTATAGCACAATATAACAAGGGTGGCTCCTTAATGTAATTGAAATCTATGCCTTGCACTAAGTCGTAACTCATAAGTGTTGGATGCAAAAATGCATTTGAGATTGTTAGATGCAATTAATGTTCAGAAATATTTTATCTTTCTGGCCTACAATGAACTATCAAATTATTTTGTTGTGTCGGGAAAGCCATGCAACAGCAAAACGAAGTTTAATACTTTAGCGTAACATGAGTTTTACTCCAACCATCTCATTTCAATGTCCCCGTTACTTTGGTGATCAAACAAATATTGACTTTCCCGATGTTGTCTCATACTTACAATATGCACAACTTGTAAAAAAAATGACAGTATGAAAACAATTGGTTTTACTGAATCAAACATGACATTTTGCATACTATATTTACTCATGTGGAGAATTAATGGTCAGAAATTGACATACTGACAATTCATTTCATATGGATGTAAGAATGACGGGTCAAGAAGACAAGCTGAAAAAAACAAAGCCAGCCGACGTTATTTATAACCTATGGTCAGTAATCAATATCTCGCATGGCTAAAACCGGAACAGTTCACAACTCAGCAAATTTTCATTGATAGAAGACTAGTGAAATTCAAATCATCAAGGCAGGCGCAAAAATGAAAAAGGAACCAACTAAAAGAGAATTGCCCAAAAAGCTACTCCCTCCGTCTCGGCCATTTGTTGACCTTTGGTTTTGGCACAAAGAACAAGGAGAGGAGAGGGGACCATTTGAGAGTGTTGTTGAGTGACAAGTGGATAGTAGATTATGTGGATGATCAAATTACCTTTCAAAAGTATTCCCACTATATAAAGGTAAACAAATGATTGGGACACCCCATAAATGAAATAGGTAAACAAATGACCGGGACGGAGTATAGCATTGCCCCTGGCACAAGATGATAACAACAAACTAGAAAGCCCAAACTTTTGCTCTCAGAGAAGCTAGATAGAAGCTAAAAAGGTCCGCACAGCCCATAAAGAGGAAGAAAAACAACAAAGGGAGAATTGAAAGCTTTGTTGGGAGGGCCACCGATAAAAAAAAAAAAGCGACTAAAATTAAGAGCAGGGTCCTAAAATGGCTAAGCCTATTCCTTTTAAGTACACACAGAAACCTCTTATAAGAAAATTATGGGAACATGCCCCCATAGACTCCCTTTATTTCTCGCAACTAGTAGTTAGTTTTCAAGAAATTAAGACTGCCAGGTCCAGGTTAGAGCTTCAAGGTTGGCATGACCTACGACAAGACAAGAACGGACGAAGCCATCTTAACAACCTCCAGCAGCCCAGCATACTCAGCAGACCAACAAACATTTTTTAGCACTAAATATGAATCGTAATTCTTGTACAAGAGGATCTCATAACAAAACCAACCCAACAATTTATTATTATTTGATCATTTAATCATAAGGGTCATCAAGACCGTCCCACAATTAGATGATCTTGTACAATAATATGTGAGATATGAATCCCAACAAATGACAACTTTCTCCCCAACACTAAATATGAGCATTATTAAGCTCACTTTACGAGATGTAGCAGTTTTTAAGCTTCTTAGACAGGCATGCCAGAAATTTCTAATATTCCACCAAAGTAACTAAACACGGGAGAGGTCAAGGATCACCAAATAGTAAATAACATTTCAACACAGACAAATACCTTGGGAGGTTTGAATGGATAATCAGGAGGGAAATGGATAGTCACAAGAAATACACCTCCGGCATATGGGCTATCAGTAGGCCCCATTATTGTTGCTTGCCAATGGAACATGTCCTCACCAACCGGCCCTGTTGCAACAAAATAAGGAGTAATACATTAAAATCCAAGACAATCTTAAGTAACAAATAAATAAAGATGGTGAAAAGCAAAAACCATTTCATAATGATCTCACCTAAAAGCTATAGCACCAGCGACAAAGCATATACAGACACGTACAACGACTACAAGAACAAATGCTTATTATACAACTTTCATAATGCACTGAAAACAATACAAGAACATTATAGGAAAAACATTACAGAGGACTTCTAAAGATGAGCTGAACTGCAAACGATAATATGTCATCAAAAGAAACTAGTAGAAGTATCTTTTACACTGGATTGAGATATTTCCTTTTTAATTTCTCCATAAAACTAAACAAATCACAAAAGTATTTACATACACACATAAGTATGCAGACAATATACAGAATATCAGTTCTTACGAGGAAAATGAAGTTTGAGAGCTCATTATGCACGAAACTAGAAAGGTCATAAACTCACAACACAGAAAATTTATCGAAGTCCAAACGTAAATACAAGCAATCGTTTAAGAAAAGTAATTTGTACTTATACAGTTGAAGTTCATACAATCCACAATGTTCAGAGTGAATACATAAACATAATAGCCACCGATTACAATTACTATTGGCAAACAAACATCAGCAGCAGTGAGAAACGTAAGAAAAAATTACAAACAACATACACAAGTTTGTCTAGCAAACAAATAAGAACATACAATTCTTATGTTGGTAATAGTACCTGCACTACATGACGTAGGTGGGTCCTTTTGCAGATCCTTCAACTCCTTCAAGATCCTCTTGGAAGCCATCAGACTACAAATACAATCACAAATTTATCTCGCTAAGAAAATTCAATCTGCAGCAATTATGGAAACAGAACCATCCCGAGAATATACGAGCAGTAAATCACTGTCATCAAACCAAAATCAAAATAGCCACATAAAATAATATCATCACTTGAAATCTTACTTGGGAAAAACTCAATCACCCAACAACAAAGATCGAAAATTTCCACAAATTACACACAAAAATCCACGGAAACCGATACCATAAACTGAATCACAAATAACTCAAAGCATAAATCAAAACTTTGACCTAAAAACACCATAAAACCTAAAAAAATTGAAAGCAGAAACGCGCACACCTAACAAACAACAAAATTTCACCAATACAATTAACAAAAGCCCTAGAAACTAATAAAATCAATAAATCAATCGATCTTCAGAAAAAAGATCAAAATTTTACTCTAAAAATCCTAACATTAAATTGGTTCAAGAGGATATGAAGAAACAATTAAATCAAAATTGAGATAAAAGGGTAGCGACGATTACAAAGGAGATAGAAGGGAGAATAATTGAAAACCAAAAACTGGAAAATTGGATTGGAATTACCTGAAAGTTGAATGGTTATAGGATGAACAGTTTGAAAAAAGTTGAAGGAATTTAGGATTGTGAGATGAAAAGGGTACACAATTATTGTGCAAGGATCACAAGTTATACCCAGCACCTATTTTTAATTGACCACCAAGACTATTAGACTTGGACGTTTTTGTGTTTTTAGGTAATCACTTGCCTTTCGCATGAATATACTCTTTCTTTAAGTCTTTTTTTTTTTTTTTGAAAGGAAACCCGAAGGCTCTATTGTATTAATAATAAATCAGAACAAACGGCATCGTTCGCAATCAAAGGCAAGCCCTCTGACCACATAAACTTACCAACTAATCTAGGAAAAGGATGGGCTAACGCATGAGCCACCCCATTGTTTAAACGACTAGTAAACGGAATTAAAAGAAAACCGTAAAGAAAGAATGTCATCCAAAACTAAATCAAAAATACTTCTGCTAGAACAAGATTTCCGCAAGGCTTCAATCACTTGTAGACAATCACTTTCGACGACGATATTCACATGGCCTCTCCGACGTGCTTCTTTAACTCCTTCCAAGACCGCCACTGCCTCCGCAATATGACTTTCCCACGGCTGCTCCAACACAAGCGTCGCACCCCATAGCACCTGACCCCGTCCGTCCCTGCACACCATTCCCAGACCCACACCCATGTCTTCTTGAACTCCCGCATCGACATTGATTTTCACGTACCCCTCCGGAGGAGCAACCCAACCTTTTCGAGCACTCTACTTCCTCCCCACTCCGCCCTCCTCCCTGCTGCCATGTCGCACATAACCCCCTCCCTCTATCTCCTCCATAACATCCCTTACCCGCTTCACCACGCCACATGGGTCCACCTCCCAAGCCTCAAAATAACCTTGTTGCAATGCTTCCACAATGCCCAACAACCCACCATAAACCATCCACATTCCCGCCCCCCAAACTCCTTTCATCGTGCCTCAATCCAATCTCTCACACTCCCTCCACTCGCTACCTCCTCGTCCCCTGCCAAGCTAAGCCCCTCCCACACCCGTTGAGCAACCCCACAATCCCGGAATAGATGTAGACTCGACTCAAAACAAGAGTTGCAAAAAGAACAGAAAGAGGACTCACCTCGAACTCGAGTAGCGATGATTGCTCTTGTTGCTAAAGCTTCGCTGCACATCTGCCAAAAAAAGAGTTTCACGCGAGGCCAAACCGAGATTTTCCAGAGCCTAGTCCATAGTCATTTCTCCCTCTCCCAATTTGAAGCACCCCCCCACCTCCAGAAATTCGCATCCTCCCGCCAAAAGCTGATAGGCCGACCGGACAGAAAACACCCCATCCCTCTCCGCGTTCCAAAACCAATCATCATGGATTGCATTCTCGCTAAGGCGAATGTTCTACATCCTTGTCCCTTCGAAACCCAAGAAAAGACTATCGATCAGCTGCTCATTCCAAACCTTGCCCCTCTTCACTTAGCAATTCCGCAACCATCGTGCCTTCGTGCCCGGAGGTTGAGGTGTAATAACCTGCCCCATTTGGTTTGACACGACCCAAGCATCGCCCCACACACGGATTGAGAACCCATCACCTATATGTCTTCTAAGACCCAAACCGAGCACGCCTTTAGCCTCGTGGATACCCCTCCAAGTATAGCTATAGGATGATTACCAATATTTGACGACAAAAAATCACCATTTGGGTAATATCGAGCCTTCATAACTCGAGCCCATAAACTCTCCGTCTCCGTTATGAGCCTCCACCCGCTTGCTTACTCAGTAAAGCAAGGTTAAACAGCTTAAAATCACGGAAACCCATTCCACCCATACCCTTGGGCTGACACAGCTTTCTCCACAATACCCAAGTAATGCCCCTCTTCCCCTCTTCGTGCCCCCACCAGAACCTCGACATCATACCACGGAGCTCCTCACAAAAGTTGACGGAAATTTTAAAAATATTCACAACATAGGTAGGGAGTGAATTGGCAACGACCTTTAAGAGAACCTCCTTACCAGCCCTAGACAAGATTTTTCCACGCCAACCTTCCAACCGTTTGCTCAGCTTGTCACGCAGAATATTGGTGAGCACTTTCTTGGACCGCCCCACCACTGTAGGCAGCCCCAAATATCGCTCCTGCTCCTCGACCTCAATAATACCCAACCGTGTCGCCAGGTTACTCCTCTTCGTTCTTGGCACACCCTTACTAAAAGAGACGGTAGTCTTATCCAGATTTACCAGCTGCCCAGAAGCATATTCATATCGTCGCAAAATATTGATCATAACGTCAGCTTCCTCCTCCGTGGCTCTAGTAAAGAAAATACTATCATCGGCAAAAAGTAAATGAGAAATCTCTGGTGCCCCAGCCGAGACCCGGACCCCATGAAGAACTCCATCCGCCACAGCTCTACGCATCAAGTCAGATAAGACTTCCGCACACATAATGAAAAAATAAGGGGAAAGAGGATCACCCTGTCGTAAACACCTAGTTGGCTGAAAAGCACGAGAAGGATTCCCATTAATCAGCACAGAAAACGAGACCGAGGTCACGCAGGCCATAACACGGTCTATCCAATTTCTTTCGAACCCCATAACACACAAAACCCGATAAAGGAATCGCCATTCAACTCTGTCGTACGCTTTTGCCATGTCCAACTTAATCGCCATATGTCCCTCTATTTGTCTCGGGTTCTTCATGGCATGAAAAACTTCAAAAGCTATAAGAACGTTGTCCGAAATGATCGCCCCGTTATAAATGCCCCTTGATTTTCCGAGACAATGTCCCCCCAGGAACTGCTTCAGACGGTTCGCAAGGACCTTCGAGACCGGCTTATACACCATATTACAGAGGCTAATCGGTCGAAAATCCCGGATTTTATCCGGAGCTTTCTTCTTCGGGATAAGAACAATATTTGTTTTATTAATGTCCCTCGGAGACAGATCCCCTCGAAGAATGGCAAGAACAGCTCGCACCACTTCCGGCCCAACCACACCCCAATAAGTTTGGTAAAATAGACCATTCATACCATCCGGACCCGATGCCTTTAATGGGTGCATCTTATTCAAAGCATCAAGCACCTCGTCCTCCCCATAATCCCGCCGCAAGCCTTCATTCATTTCTTCTGACACTTGGCCACCAATCCCCTGCAAGACCTCGTCAAAATTGGTAGGATTCAAAGAGGTGAAAAGGCCTTGAAAATAGTCCAGAGCGACATTAGTCACTTCCTCGGTTCCCACTCTCTCGGCACCGTCATCATCAATTAGCTTCGCAATGAAATTTTTCCTTTTTCGCTCCCCAGCCCGAGTATGAAAAAATTTGGTATTTCGGTCCCCATCCTTAAGCCAAATATTTTTCCTTCTGACGACGAAGAGTAGAAATTTTCGCAACCAGTTGCCTTCTTCGCTGCACATTAGCTTCGGATCGATCCCCTTCATTAAACTGAGCCAACTGCTTTCTCTTTTTCTCCAGCTCTCTACCTATCTTGTTAATGTTAAGCCTCTGCCAACCCCTTAACTCGCGCGCACACTCGTCTAAAACCGCCACCAGATCTCCTCTTCCCCTCGCCACACCCCTCTCCACGGCTTCCTCACTCCCCTCCTCCCCAACCCATATTTGTTTAAAGCGGAAAGGTTGCACCCTAGTCTCCCCCAATTCCTTCGAATTCAGAAAAAGCTTGATCGGGGCATGATCCTACCATTCACGATCAAGGTAGTGGAGTCGAGCACGAGGAAATAAATCGAGCCAAGTAGCCGTGTAAAGAGCTCTGTCTAACATACTCTGTCTATTAGCTTCACCTGCTTGTCCATTATCAAAGGAAAAATTATACCCTACCCAAGGAACATCGCGAAGGTGACAATCATCAACAGCTGATCTAAAATTATTCATCTGCCATTGGGGCCGGCTGCCCCTTTTCATCTCAGTAGAAAACAAAATTTCATTATAATCACCCATACAAACCCACGACAAAGTCGACTGTCCCTTAAGAAGCCTTAGCAAATCCCAAGATAGATGACGGCCAGAAACCGTCGGCCGCCAATAAAACCCAGTGAGCCTCCACTCCTTCCCATCATGACGGACAATAAAATCCATATGGTGAACAGAAGCGGACATAAAAATACAATCAATTTCTTTCTGCCACAACATGGCAAGACCACCAGACCTCCCCATAC
>LHUT01007786.1:9814-20307 GCA_001412135.1 Silene latifolia subsp. alba | reverse complement strand
AATAACTTTGTACCATAACTCGATAATTTTGTTAATAAAGCTCGACAACTTTGTAACAAAGCTCAACTATATTGAATAAGTTGTATATACAATCAGTTGTATAATACATTAACTGTGCTACACAAATATTATACACTTTCAATGTATCGTGCTATATATTATACACACTGCAAGAAAGTAGACACGTTTCAGAAAGACAATTTGGAACAACAGCCCATGTAGGAATCGAACCCACTTCTTTTGTGCAATTACACAATGCTCTTCCAAATGAGCTAATCGGCTCAGACAAAGTTGAACCAAAGCTCAATGATATGCATGAAGAGCTTTCTAGCTTGAAAAATTAAAAAAGTTTACTCGGAAGAGAACACGCCTTCAGCCAAGCCTTGAAACTTGAAAGAAGCTATCCCTCCCATTTTTTTCTTCGATCGCATTTTTCGACATGTATATACAACATTTCTTTTTATTTGAAAAATAATAATTTTGCAAAAGTTATTTTTATAACAAGTATAAATCTTTTAGTTTTATTACTCTTATTTTCAACTAATTTATGGTCAAAGTTTGCTAATTTTGACCCTAAAAATGGAAGATATCAAAATGGGGGAAAGTTAATCTCACGAGTCACGAACTCATTGCTAACATATAAATTTGCGGTCATGTAAATTAAACAGTCCTCCAGACTCCTCCGTCACCCTCACCTCCATTTTCCATGACCCAACTAAAGTATTCTATTTGAGTAACCCAAGAATTCAAATATAGATATAAAACGAAGGCTGAATAAAAAGGGCCCGATGCAAACTCACAAATACTCCCCAGATAGACATCACTTCTAAATAACAAAAGTGGCACTAGCCCATTAACCCACATAATTGAACGACGAATAAATATTTGAGTTGGTCTTGTAAGATCCTCGCATACAAGACTTGATGCTTCGAAACTGTTACTCAAAAACGAACAACCATCGCGCGCGCGCGCACACACACAGACCTTAGACATGCACTATATCGAAGAGAAGATTACAACAGTATATTTATTAATCACCAATGTTACTCGTCATTTTTTGCAGTTCCAGTTAAAATTATCAGTACACATGCAAGAAACAGAAATTAACCAGTCAGATATGGCCATCATAAACTACAAGAGAAGTTTACATAAAGGGCAATGCCAAAAGAGCTCTCTCAAAGATTATGACAAACTCTCATTTCTTCTTTGTTTTAGCAGCAGCATCAACTCCTGAAGCAACTGCTGCCTTTTTAGCAGTCTTCTCCTGTAGGGCCTTTGCATCCCTGACACCGTAGGCTTAAACTAGTGAGTGTTTCGGCAAGAGATAATTAAGAAGTTCTTAATAATACGACCTTAAGTTAACATTAGAAGAAATAATGTATACCTTTCACGACGCTGCTCAGGGGTCAAACCATCCTCTTTCTTAGGTCCTTTCTTACCAGTACGAGCCTGAGCTCTCTGGCGATCAATTTCACGCTGGTTGCCACGTGCTATCTCGTTAAGGCAAGCAACAGTTAACAGCAAGAAAAACAAGATATTTTTTGCATGCATCTTCATATCAATCAATCAAACTAACATCTTATTCTCTTCAATGCTAAGATTGTTACGACTTTCAGAATAACAGTGGCAATGTACAGTAAACTACCCATAACTTTTCGTAAACATGGAACAACTAACAAATTAAGAACATCAAACCATAAACCAAAGTTGACCAATCAAATAGTCAGTCTTGCAGTATATACCAACAAAAGTATATATCAACAACAATCGAAGTATTACAATGCAGCATCACATTATGTAGAACATGGTCGAACACTCGAGGTCAGGGTAATGAACCAGATATAAGAGATATTAAAACAAAAGAGCCAATGAATTGATGGTGTCGTAGAAGACTAAGTCAACAGACTACCCGTATACCCCTTACCACTCCCAAAGTAACCACCACTTCTATCCTCACACTCAAACGGGGTTAACGGATTTGGTCAAAACCTAATGGATTGTAAATAGATTTAAACGCATTCTAACGTGTGAACGTGTCTCCTGAGTAGAATGTATGTTTCACACACTCTAGTGAGAGCGTAATCGTGTACCAAAATGTAGCTTATCTATATCAAAAACGGTAGCCTCTCCTCAACAACCATACCTATACAAATACACTCACTACCTTATTCCTCTTTCCTAAAAAAATCCCCCCCTTTCAATTCTATCTCCCAACTATTCGCTTTGTTTTATCCGTATGATGATTAATGTTAGTCGATCCCAAATCATTATCTACAGAGGTGTCGAGTTTTTGTCTTAGTTTTAATCCCGTCCAATTCCTAGATCTAACCAAATACGGAACAATTATACTCCTATTATAATTAACTAATACAGATGACTAAAACCCCAAATCGAATCAACACAATCAAAATTAGGGTTTCCACAACGAAAGTAAAAAATCCAAATCAAATCACAAAAAAAGCAACAATCTTTAAATAAATAACAAGCACATCAATACAATAAGACGATAACTTACCTATAAAATTGACGAATTTCAATCAATTCAGAAAAATATAAAAATTAAAAATTAAAACAATTAGGAAAAAGGATATGAGACATTATTTTATCAATTAAAATAAGCCGTATATCAATAAAGAAGCCTGCAAAATCCAGAATTAAACCAATTACATCAGAAATTAACAATGGCGAAAGACAAAATTAATGTGTAAGGCGGTTTTACACAAAGTTGAGGTAGCTAAAACGGATCTAAACATAACATATTAGCAGGTAGACGGAGTTATTGAAAGAATCCGTTTTACGATAAATTTGTGTCAAACCGTCTTAAAAATTAAAGTATGATAGAAAGGAAGAAGATGAAAAAAGAAAGAATTTTATTTACCTGATCGGCGCTTTGTTCAGTTTTGGGAGGAGAGAGAAAGATGGTGATTTATGAGTTTATATAAGGTTGACTACCGCGGTAAAAAATTAGACTGAGGTAAGTTTTTTTGACGTGGAACGATCTAGACTGTTGGAAATATGGAAATTTTAAATTGGTAAAATAAAAATATAAAGAGGGCCTTACCGGATTCGAACCGGTGACCTCTTGATCTGCAGTCAAATGCTCTACCACTGAGCTAAGGACCCACTTACTTTCTTATACACGTGCTAGTGTGCTACATCTTTTGCTTTTAAATTTTTTGTATTCTTTCAACTTTACTTTTTTTTTTTTTTTTTTTTTTTAAGTAAAAGATTTACAAAAAGTTCGACAATACCATATTGGCAATTATATCAGCGGTCGTCTCATTATAGACGGACACTATCCATCTATAGTTATAGATGGATAGTATTTTTCTTACAAATGAAAATGAGTAGTTTAAGTGGGTGGAAAATACTATCCGTCTATAGCTATAAACGAACGTAATTTATTTTCGCAGTACGTATTTTACTCATACAGTACATTTTAGCCAAATATTTCCATTTACATACCCTTTGATTAAAACATCTCAAAAACCGATTCTCTCAAACCCTAACTATACAACAACTTCAATTATTCAAATTTCTTAATCATAGATGTTAATTTGAAACAAAAACATGTATTTGATTAGTTAACAACAAATTATTGATTAAATTTTGTATTATGTTATGTTTTCATGGATTGCTTTTCTTTTTGTTCAGACTTTTAAACCTAATTACTTTTATTGCTAACATTCCCAGTCAGAAAATACACAAATTTATTCGATTATTGATGATATTATGAGTGTATAACATGTATTTAATTCGGTAATTGCAAACTTATCAATCAGATTAATGTTCTCTCATTCGGTAATTGCAAACTTATCCATTCTCCGGCGGACAATATCATATCATATTAGCTTCCATGTTCTCCGAGTTTTAATTAATTTATGAAACTATCACCCAATATGATTTCTTCATGTACGTATTTGATTGTCCAAGTTGATTGATGGGTGCAATTATACACATACGACTTTGCTATTCTGATTGCCCAAGTTGGGTAAATAGTCAGCTATGAATTTTAGCGGATAATATTCGGTCTTAGAAGTTGCAAGTGTACGTCGTTCTTGGATGATGATTTATTTTGCAGTTGTATCGGAAATGTAAAAGCTTGCAACCCCAAAACACCAATGTTGTTGACATTGTGATCATACAAATGAAGTTAAACAATGTTGATGGCGGTCGTCGGTGGGAGGATGGGTAGGCGGCGTATGGCAGAGGTGATACGAGAGAAAGGTTGTTGGTTAGGTTAAATTGAGAGAAAAAGGACGCGAGATAAGAATGTGTGGGGAAATGAGAAGGGTAAAATGGTCAAAAGTGTATTGCGATGAGTAAAATGTGTACTGCGAAAATCAACACCCTAAACGAATAGTGTAGTCTACAATGAAAATTTGTGTATATTAGGATAAGCATATCAAGTACTTCGTATCAGACTATCAACCCAAACCATCGTTTAGTCTAGAGATACCTAGTGCGTTATTCGGTTTAGCAAAAAATTGGCCCGGACTAAACCGATCATTTCGGCTTCAAGTCATTTTCAGGTGCGATATATTTAAGTTAATAGGATAACGGTCAGTCTGCGATGATATACATTCGAGTCAGGTTAAACAATATAGGTTTAGATTCGAGTCCTTAATTTGGGTGCGTGTATGGTTCAGCTCGGGCCATTTGGGTCGAGTCAATTTTGCTAGGTCTAATCATATCCCAACCCTAAACAAACCGTGACCAGGGAGATCCGATTGGCTAGACCAATTTTATTTTATATTTTAATTTTTTTTTGTCGGGGCATGGTGGATCGAGTTGGTGAAGTTACGCTCCGAACTGGTCTTTATACGGTGTCAGGCCGAATCACGTGGCTTTTAAAAGCCGACCCATAAGTCATAATCCAAGTCAAGTATTGTTCACAAATTTTCAAAAACAGCTCTCACCAATATTAACGAGAGACCGACTCTCTTAGGAAAATTCCAACAAATTTGTGGGTGAGTTGGATGACTGGATCACTTCATCACTTGTTCCCTTTGTTATTGTCCTTTGCAACATTCCAAGTCACTCGAACTGAAAATCACAGATTCACAGTCTTTGTTCTCTCCGCCCTTCATCTTCTCCACCCTTTATTACACTCACACCACTCCCTTCTCCCTTCTCCTTTCTCACAATTTTCTCACATTTTTGCTGTACATTGTTCATATTATAACACCATGGCTGCATTTACTGCACCAAAAATCATTCAACCTCTTAATTTCAGATCATCTTCCAATGAAAAACCCTTGTTTGATTCAGTTAAATCTGTTCCAACTTCTAATTTTCTAAGATCTGTTCAAAGATTTCACCTTTCTAAATCACCCATTTCAATTTCGAATCAATTTCGATCTGTTTCTACCTCTGTTGTTGCTGTTTCTGAGGTTGTTAAGGAGAAAAAGGGGTCCAAATCTTCTGCTTCTTCTTCCCCTTCTAATTTGGTAAGTTTCCTCGCAGTAATTATTGTGTAAGACGGTGTTACAGAAATGCGTGTTTAATATAAGACGGTCTTATTCTATAATTTATCAGTTAAAACTAAATATGTCTTTGTTTTGCTTTTAATTTTGTTTTGATGTTGCAATTTGCATGATTATGATTTGTTATTAATAATAGTGAGTAAAGATTGATTCTTTTTAGCCATACCCTTCTAGCAATTATGAAACTGGAATTGAACTTGATTAGTTGTTACTCACTCCGCCCCAATCATTTGTTTACATTTTATATTCTTCACGAGGAGTATTTTAAGCAAAGGTAAACAAATGACTGAGACGGAAATAGTACTATATTAGAAATGGGTATGACAGGTAAAAATTGAACTGTTTGTGTTAGTTATACCCTTATGACAATTATGCTATTCGAATGAAAATAGCTTAGTTGTTTCTAAATGGTACTCCCTCCGTCCTGTTCAATTGTTGTCCTTTGGTTTTGGCACAAAGACCAAAGAAATAAGATGACAAGTGGACCAAATTGATTGTGAAGGATCAAATTGCTCATCCTAAAATAGTAAGGACAACAATTGACTCAGAGACACCCAAAAATGGAATAGGACAACAAAAAATGACTGGGACGGAGTGAGTAGGAGTTAGAATATGATTTTGTAAAATCAACGTGGCTTTTGGTTTTGGCTAATTTATTGGAAGTATGGTTCCTTGGGCATTACAAATTACAATGAGCAAAGATTGAACCTTTTTAGCTATGCTCTTATGACGATTATGCATTGGCAATCCGGCATTAAACTAGATTAGTAGTCGTTAAATGGACAACGAGTGGGCTTCTTCTGTAAAATTGTAGTGGCTTTGGGTTTTTGATAGTTTATTAGGGATAGAAAAAGAGTTCTGATTGTATTTGGTAATGTTTGTGTGTAGCTGATTACAAAGGAAGAAGGGCTTGTACTCTATGAGGATATGACTTTAGGTAGAGTGTTTGAGGACATGTGTGCCCAAATGTATTACAGGGGGAAAATGTTTGGGTTTGTTCATTTATACAATGGGCAAGAGGCTGTCTCAACTGGGTTTATCAAGCTATTAACAAAGGCAGATTCTGTAGTTAGTACATACCGTGATCACGTACATGCTCTTAGTAAGGGGGTTCCAGCTCGGGAGGTTATGTCCGAGCTTTTTGGGAAGGCAACCGGGTGTTGTCGAGGTCAAGGAGGGTCAATGCATATGTTCTCCAAAGAGCATAACCTTCTTGGTGGTTTTGCCTTCATTGGGGAGGGAATTCCTGTGGCTACAGGAGCTGCGTTTACTAGCAAGTATAAGCGAGAGTTGGGGGAAAATTGTGATGATGTTACCGTTGCTTTCTTTGGGGATGGGACGTGTAACAATGGACAGTTCTATGAGTGTTTGAATATGGCTGCGCTGTGGAAACTTCCCATTATCTTTGTTGTGGAGAATAACTTGTGGGCCATCGGTATGTCGCACTTGAGGGCTACTTCTGACCCAGCTATTTGGAAAAAGGGTCCTGCTTTTGGTATGCCGGGGTACCATGTGGATGGTATGGATGTTTTGAAAGTCAGGGAGGTGGCTAAAGAAGCCGTTGATCGAGCCAGAAGAGGTGAAGGCCCGACACTTGTGGAATGTGAAACTTACAGGTTTAGAGGACACTCGTTGGCTGATCCTGATGAGCTTCGTGACCCTGGTAAGGCTAACAATCTAAACTTGCTTAACCGTGTCTGTTTTGCAAATATGCTTTTCAACATGCCTTCCGTTTTCATATTCTACATCCATCGGATATATGTCATCCCCATTACGTAAACCATCAATTTTTACAGTTATTTGCAGATATACCATGTCAAGCTAGTCATTTTTTATATGTCAAAGCAATTTTACGTATTACTCCGTATCAAATTTGGAAATTAGGTGAAAATATCAGTTATAAACTTGTAACCAACATCGTTTGACCATTGAAGTCAAATGGGGAAATTTTTATGCCTCAAAGCTCACTTTTTCCGATAGTAATGCTGATTGATACTATCTGTTTTACAGAATTGTGTAGAGCACGGTTCTGCAAGTTCGTAGTTCAGTAACTTTAGCGCTAGAAGTCAACTATGTAGTTGAGCTTTTCATCAATTTCATGATCAGTTGAACTAGAAACGTTCTCGTGTTGAAATATTTACTGCTTGTTAGTGGAAAGCAATTAATCGGTATTAGGTGACCTGCCATGTCTTTACTTTGGTCGTAATCTATTTGGATGCTTGTTAGTTCTATCTTGTTAGCATACGCGTTGGATTAAACTATGCCGAATAGATATCATAGTTTTGTATCTTCAATCACATTAGCTTGAAATATAATAATGTCACATTGACAAATTTTCAATAGGCTGTCATTTTGTGGTTGGACATGGTAATGCTAAATTTAGTAAGTATCTTCATTACCCGTCATATATAGGGGAGCCCTTGCGGCTTTTGGTGGTTGTGGTAAAAATCTGTACACTTTGTCAACCAAACAACTAGGCAAATACCCAATTCCTGGGAATGTTAGATCCAAAGAAAGAAATGTGCCACAATGACCGGAGTAGCCGAAATTGCTATCAACTTAATGCATTTTTATATAATGGTTAACTGAAAGTTGATTAGATAATACCGAGTAGTTTCCTAAATTAACAAAGCGTCTTGCTTGTGCTAAATTAATTGGCATCAACATGCAAGAGACGTGCCGTGGTTGAAGGGATGGTTCCTTTTTTCTGTAGGTGTTAAAACATTTACGACAATTTGACCTGGAAAACTCCCTGATATGTTCGGTTTTATTTTTGACACTGTTGGTTGCATCTTCTATTAGCTAAGTTGCCCATATCTCAAAAATTCCCTGATATTGTTTCGTAACTGTTAGATGTCTAGACTTATATTCGCATACACGCAATTATAGGATTTCCAAAGCTACTTCCGATCAATGCTACTGAAACTTGGCTATTTATGACGGAATTTCATGTTTTTTGGACTACAATGAGCCAATGATGCATTTGTAATTGAGTATGCATTCCAGTGTCATCTATATCGACACACGACACAACCAAAGTGAAGTGTTGGAAAGTTGGAGTAGCACACCTTCGGAAGAACTAATCTTTTTTTTTTTTTTTTGCAGCCGAGAAAGCTCACTACAGTACAAGAGATCCAATAGTAGCGCTGAAGAAGTACTTGTTTGAAAACAACTTAGCCACGGAAGCTGACCTAAAAGCCATTGAGAAGAAGATAGAAGAAATAGTTGAAGAAGCAGTCGAGTTTGCAGACGAAAGCCCAGCTCCACAACGGAGTCAGCTTTTAGAGAATGTATTTGCAGATCCAAAAGGTTTTGGAATCGGACCTGACGGTAAATATCGCTGTGAGGATCCAAAGTTCACAGAAGGCACAGCCCAAGTTTAACATATATTTTTTATATTTTTTTTTTTTACCTTTGTCTTGTCAGGAGTTTTTACCTTCTGTGCTGCTGTTAGAATGCTGTTTCTAGTTTCATCACTCTGTGAGACGGTTCCATTGTATAAAAAGACTGCTCATTTAGTAACAATAAATGAATGTTTTTTTTTTTACAAAAATGGACCGTCTCACATATAAGATCGTCTTGCTTTATACTTTGTGTTCTTTGTGACGGTCACAAGCAAAACCGATTACCTTTTTAATAGATCACAATGATCTTCCTGTTTGATAGATTTTACGTCGTGTATTGGACAACACTTTCACCGTGTATTTTATATCTATGTACATCCGATTTCCCCTTGCCCTGCAATTTGCCGGAGCAATTAGGGCACTAAGAGTAATGTTTAAATATTGTATTCATTGTTAAGAAAGTGTTGTAGAATATTTTTTACAACCAAATAAGTGAATTGCTCGAGTACTTAGAGAAACAGTCTTTTCCTACCAAGTTATTGAGATACCATTTTATTACATCATCACAAATCCTTGTGAAAAAAAATATATTTCACTATATTATTTGGAATTTTGTATATACGATTTTTGTTCATAATCCTTTATATGTATTTCATACACTATTATTGATGATCATGATCAAAAATAAACCTTTTTATTTAGATACTTGCTGAGCGTTTCTATTTTATCGTTTATTATGATTTTTCATTGTAAGTGAACCATGTTATATTATTTGAGTCATTGAGTGTTTTATTACCAGGATATAATCTCTTGGAAGACGGACTCTTACAAAATATCTAAAATGTCGACATTTTGTCAGCATACATAAGGTGCACGAACCTCAAGCAGTGGTGGGCGTATATGAGGCAAGCAGGGGCGCTTGCTTCTGTTAAATGATGAAAATTTCAAAAAAATTAGTTGAAATATTTAACCATTTGAACTTACCTTATAACATTACTTTTTTTTTTACCCCCATTAACATTTCCCCTTTCAACAGAGTATCTCTACAATGCGAAGGATAACTATAACTGATGCTGAAGACGGACAATGCCCCTCACACAATAAGACAAGTGAGAGGGCAAGTGGAAAGAAATGAAGCACCCCATAAATAGTGTCACTTGTAGTCTTGTATATTGAAAGAGCGACACTATCCGTCTTCAGCTTTTGACGGATAGTGCCGTCTTCAATGAGAATTTGTGTAACTATAATTGTACTAAGTTTCGGCTTGATAAGGTTTTATCCATCAGCCTAGAAAGGGTCAAAACGACCCATACTAAATTGAACACAATGGCTCACATTTAGATTAGTCTTCATAAGGAGCCATGAGGCATGAGCCCATGACTATTGAATA
Organism: Silene latifolia subsp. alba; assembly: GCA_001412135.1. Lineage (NCBI taxonomy): Eukaryota > Viridiplantae > Streptophyta > Magnoliopsida > Caryophyllales > Caryophyllaceae > Silene > Silene latifolia. The sequence goes on along the minus strand of LHUT01007786.1, from coordinate 10,087 downwards.
GTGAACAAAATGGGACAACAGTAGATCGGATAAAACTCTTGAATGGTGAAATGCAACCAAAAATGTACATTTCCAAATAGAAAAATTCGTGTCTCCTTCAGAAGGATTGTTCTCCTTACACTTAAACATTTCACAAATTCTCATTGAAGACATGACATATCCGTCACAAGCTTGTGACGGATACCATTTTACCTCACAATGTACCCACTTTTTCTCTCTCTGCAGCACTATTCATGTGGTCCCCTTTCTCCACTAACCCATTTTGTTACCATT
>LHUT01007785.1:0-10493 GCA_001412135.1 Silene latifolia subsp. alba | reverse complement strand
TTATAATATTTTTGGGTCATTTTCTACTAGATTAATATTGTACTAGTTCTTATAATATTAATCTTAATTAAGAGAAAGCTTTGGGTATAAATCCTAAGGAGAGATCCTACACTTGGATCTTGGTTCTTCCATTAAAGGAAAGCTCAAGAACAAAAGAAAAGGAGATTTCTTTTGTGCCCATAAAACCGAAACATCCAATGTAAGAACATGATTTCTCCTCTATTTTGCTCATTTGTTTGCATGCATAAAATCCATATTTAATTTTATGACAAATTAAATTAAATCATATATGAATATGTAAGTATGTAGATCTACTTTTCCTTAAATTATACAGGGTGTTCTCGAGAAGGAGTCTGGTGAGAAGGAGCCTGTGAAATCAGTTGCGGTAGGGGATAAGGACGGTGTACAGGTTGTGGATAAGGATATTATTGAAGTCAAAGAAAGTGAAATTAAGTCAACAGAATTTGGTTTGACCTTTTTCTCTACCGCCGACTTGAAAGAGGCTTTTCAAGGGGTGCCAGATTCTGGTATTGGAATGGTGAAACAGCAAGGGCCCCCTGAACCCAGCGAGGGAGTTTATATGGAGGTTGAACAGAAAGGGGTGAAGGAGGTGGCTGAAGTGGACGTTAATCCAGGCCCTGCCGATCAGTCCGTTGAGGCAGTAGATAAGGATGTTGCCCGAGTAGTGGGGAGTCAAATGAAGTCACTCCAATTCGAGTCGACTTTTATGTCTACTGATGACCTAAAAGCGGCTTTTCGTGGGGTGCCAGAAGCTAGTAGTATTATAGGACAAGAGGTTGGTCCTTCTGAAACATTTGTTCGGGTAACCTATGTCCCGCATACTAATCTGATCCACCATCCATTCTTACTTCATTCAAGTGAGACGCTACCGTGTATGGATGTGGTTCCTGAGAACCTTGGATGTTCAATGGACTATGGGCAACCCAATCCCGACCAGGAATTTGTCACAGATGAACTGAAGCGCATTTAGAACCTGTTTGACACGGTATTTAGCCTGAGGAAAGATGTAATGGATTACGTGTTTAATAATTCAGTGAACATAAACAAATGGTAATTCATTTAAATATAAAGTTATGTTCTTTAATTTAATTTTAAACTGGGACTTGTTTGAATTTATCTATTATTAATAAAGGTTTGTTTTGCAGGGAGCAATTGTAACGTATACTGAATTTCTCTTCATAAGTCGAGAAGACATGTTAATGCTTCTCACTGGTCAGCAAATTATGGATAGTGTGATTGAGTGCTGGTGTTTGTTACTTAATCAGATGATGGGTGTGAATACTGCACCAGTGGCAACTTCTCGTCGAGTCATTGTTCTTAGCCACACCGTAAGTGTTCTCTAGTTACACCTTTTTTTAGTCTTCAAGGTCACACTTTTATAGTCTGCAATGTTAATTACAATTTTGTAACCTCAGAGTTACAGTTTTATAGTATTCAAAGTTACACTTTTGTAACCCTAAAATTACACTTTTGTAGTCTTCAAGGTTTCAATTTTGTAACTCAGAATTACAATTTTACAGTCTACAAGGTTACAAATTTTTGTATTCTTCAAGGTTACACTTTTATAGTATTCAAGGTTACACTCTTATAACCTTAGAGTTACACTTTTTTTATAACTCATGCTACGATTTTGTAACTCAGAATTTCACTTTTATAGTCTTTAAGGTTACACTTTTATAGTCTTCAAGGTTACACTTTTTGTCAGTGTTCAAGGTTGCACTTCTGTAACCTCAGAGTTACACTTTTTTTTGTCTTCAAGGTTACACTTTTTTAAATTCAGAATTACACTTTTACAGTCTACAAGGTTACACTTTTTGTAGTCTTCAAGTTTACACTTTCATACTCTTCAAGGTTACACTTCTGTATACCTTAGAGTTACACTTTTTTTTGTAACTCAGGCTACAATTTTGTAATTCAGAATTACACGTTTACAGTCTTTAAGGTTATATTTTTATAGTCTTCAAGGTTACATTTTCTTAGTGTTCAAGGTTATACTTCTGTAACCTCAGGGTTACACTTTTTTTGTCTTCAAGGTTACACTTTTTAAAATTCAGAATTACACTTTTATAGTCCTCAAAGTTACACTTTTTAGTTACATTATTTTCAGAGTTACATCTTAGTTATGTTCATCTGTATTAATCCCAATTTTGTTTGCACAGACTTCCGCGTTGAATATTTGGAGGTCCCAAAAGAAAGGAATTCTTGTTGATAAAACAGAAGAGATTTTTTCATTTTGTGATATGTGGGCTGATAGTTGTGTAACTCCATTTCAGCTTGACTCAGATTTGGTGCGTCCCTAAACCCCAATCTTGTTATGTTCAATTTTTTTTATCTTTTCTATCAAAATTGTAACCGAATTTTTTTAAACTCAATGATTACTTCAGGTCTTCATCCCTGGGCTGTCTGGTGACCAAGATCACTACAGTTGTGCTTGCATAAACTTCTTAACTAAGCAGATTGAGTACCTTGACAATCGTGCCTACGATGAAGATCTTGAGAAGCTGCCGTACGGAGGGATTGCACGTATCGCTGTAATGTGTCCATATTTGAAGTGCCGGCTATATACTTTTGCTACCCTCTCTTAAAGGTTGATGTACTAAAATCGCAATGGTTATTTACCTGAGTTTGATACGATGGGAAAGTTCATGGTTTCAAAAGGAATTGAGGAATCCTCGAAGGTAAGCGGGTTTAAACTCGTTAAAATTGAATTCAGATGGCAAGGTACCGGGTATTCGAAGAATGATTGCGGCGTGTACTTGATGATACACATGTTTCTCTACTGCGGGAAGCCTTTTGAGTGTGGGTTAGGGGAAATGTATGCGATAAACCTGTATCATGCTGCAATTGCTGCTATGCTTGTCCTAAGTGACATTAACAAGGCCAGGGAAGACGTTTTACAAAGGGTGTCTTCTTTTAAAGATGTTACTGGTCATGTACAAACGAGGACAATCAATGCTGCTATCAAGAGGAAATCAGGTACTGATTCGGGGCTTACTTACACCAAGCGCCTTCGCCGCTCGAGTGCAGATGAAGGAAGCCCTGAGGTAATAACACCTTTGGCTGCGGTTAAGAGCTCTGATGAAGGAAGCAGTAGGGGTCGGGCTTCTGTTAGTAAACAGCTATCTACGGTTAAAAGTTGTGCTCGGCCAGGGGGGACGGGCTTGGATGCTCACTTAATTGCGGGGATGCTGGTGCAAATGCGCTTGTTGTTTCCAAGTTTCTACGGAATAACCAATCCTTACTTAAGGATGTAAAACTTTTGCGTAATCATGTTGTGGACTACTGCTTTTTAGACGACCACAACTTTTTAGATACGTAAGTGTTTCTCAATTAGGTGTATTCTTGAAGTTGTCTTTTGGGTAATTTAATTTTTTATATGTTTAGTAGTTAACCTTTATTTGATCACAGCGAAAAACTGGTGTGGTTCAATCGGCATGCTCCGAGGCGCAGGAGTGACATTATGACCTTGCTCCCTGACACAGTAATGTCCCCCAATGTGATTGAGTCCTGATCCGTGTTGCTGAACCAGCTGGAGACTGATGATAATGAACTTTCAAGGATGTCCTACTTTGGGATTCGTCATATGGTACGAAGTAGTAAATTTCATCTCCCTTAAATCATGCCTCGGGTTTTAAAAGCGTTTTTAAAAAAAGTGTAAATGTGAACAATTGAAAGTGTAACTTTGTGTGTCTGGTAAAGTGTAACTCTGATGTTATAAGGTTTGTAACCTTATTTTTTGTCAGTGTAACTCTATCGTTGTTCAATATCTTTTTTTGTAGGAGTGTATCATGAATATGGTGGGAATAGTCGAACATGGGTCACAGTACGATGAGGCCAATGATAAGTTGTTCCTAGTGTGGGACACATTTATTAAGGACTGCAATCAGACATTCAGCTTGAACGCTGATTTGTTTTTCATACCAATTAAAGTCGCTGGCCATTATGCGTGTATATGTATAAATTTAAAAGCTGAGATAATTGATGTCCTCGACTATCAACACCATACTAATTGGGATAAGTCTGATGTGTGCAGAGTTGCTCATATAACTATAAGTCGAATGTGTGACTATTTGGATGAGTTACTATAAGATCATGGATTATACTTTATTTATTTTATCTTGACATGCATCCTTGCATTGTGTAGGCTTCTTCAATGAGTGACTATTTGAATTCCAGAAATGTGGACCAAGGCGACCTTCTAACTCGGTTTCAGCAACGACAGATTTCATTGAAACGGCCAAATCCAGCTCCTAGTCTGACCGAGTCAGGGATCTTTGCCATAATGTATATGCTAATGTATTAGGGTGCGCCTTTTGACCATCCTGATCTCCACAAGAAAGTGACCCGCCGTTATTTGGTATTCGAGTTGGCGGCGGCCCTTGTACTAGCTGACATTAATGTCAAGCGTCCTGGTTTTTTTTACAAAGCTCGACTCTTTTATTGCGGGGAAAGAACAGTTATGAGAATATTTACAAAGTAAGCGCAAAATTAAGCAGATATTGGGGAAAAAGTAAATCATATTCCCGTACTTATTGGGGACAATGTTTTTGTAAATCTGTGTAAGTTTTGTGTTCCAACTGATGTGTCAAACTTTGTAAATCTTTGTAAATTTCCAACTGCCAATTGGGGGGGACAATATAAGTATGAAACTAATGTACTCAATCTGGCATCTTGTATCCAACTTGTGTTATCAAAGTGGTAACAAACAGAAATTTTGGATCAATCAATAGCCAACTTTTAATTTTGGTATCAAACTGAATTTATATGAACCTCAACGTTTAATGATTCACAGTTACACTGTTATGACCTCAAAGTTACACTATGAGAACCTCAAAGTTACATTTTTTTGAACTTAAAGTTAGACTGTTTACAGAATTTCAGCGTTTCACTCAAAATTAATAAAGGTCAATGCTAAACCCGTGGTAACAAACATAAATTTTGTATCAATCAATAGCCAACTTTTTATTTTGGTATCAAACTGAATTTGTATGAACCTCAACGTTTAATGATTCACAGTTACACTGTTATGACCTCAAAGTTACACTATGGGAACCTCAAAGTTATAATTTTTTGAACTCTAAGTTAGACTGTTTACAGAATTTGAACGTTTCACTCAAAATTAATAAAGTTCAATGCTAAACCCGTGGTAACAAACAGAAATTTTGTATCAAACACCAAATTTGTATAAACTTCAACGTTTAATGGTTCACAGTTACACTTTTATGACCTCAAAGTTACACTTTGAGAACCTCAAAGTTACACTTTTATTAAGGTCAATGCTAAACCCTTCAAATTAATAAAGGTCAATGGTAACCCCTTCAAATTAATAAAGCTCAAGGTTAAACCCTCCAAGGGTACTCTTCAATTCAGAAACTTCAATTCAAAACATAAATACAAATTAAGTTCCAAACAACATCAATGTTTTGAAAGGGTAACTTTGACCTTTGACAGTATAACTTTCTAGTTTGGGCAGTGTAACCTTAGATTTAAAGTTACACTATACAAACTTCAAAGTTATAGTGAACGGTCACCAAAGTTACCCTACCCAAACATAAGCAAAATAATGTACTGAATGTGACGTCAATGTTCAACTTTTGAAACACAAGGGTCAATGTGGCGCCCTCCCAAAAAAACACTGACAACTTCATAGTGGTGCTTTCCAGACCACTCAGTTCTCGTCTTGTTCCTCCTCTTCCTCTGTATCTTGTTTCTCCTCCTCCTCCTCTGTTTCTGACAATACCTCGGAAAATGGTAGATGGTCTGCAAGGGGTTTGGGCAGTTCCTCTTGTCGTGATTCGCCATTTGCTTGCAATTTTTGTACATGCGTTTGGGTTTACTTGCTAAGGTAATGACTTTTGTTTTAGACGACAACAATATTTTACCACTCCCCTTGTTCTTTGAATTTTTAGGCCGCTGTATGTTTATTTCCTCAGTACTTGGATAGCCCAGTAGCTTCTGCAATTGTTGATTTTTATTTAGTGCCTCGCCTGATAGGGATAAATTGTCTCTAAATTCGCGAATCAAAGTGGAGAAGCGCTCAACATAAGCCTTATCTTTGCGACGAAGGATACTAACAGTTTGATGAAACTTCGACCACATTGCTGACATTGCTAGTTGCATTCCATCAATGATATCAATGTCCTCCGTCCCTTCACCATCACAATTGAACATTCTGAAGCGAGCTACATCCTTCGTCAATCTTTTTGCAATATAAGCATCTGATATGGACTTCACACCATTTGATGAATAAATCCATATTAGATGCATGCATAGTATCCCGAATATTTCAAACATCCTACAACTGCAGCTTGCTTCCATTTTACCCGGGATTAATAGCAAGCGATATTTCAATGTACCTGGGTCAAAGTTACACTTTGATAGTCTTAGAGTTACACTTTGATAGACAGCAAAGTTACAGTTTTATAGACTTCAATATTACACTTTTGTAGGCTCGGAGTTACACTTTGATAGACAACAAAGTTACAGTTTTGTAAACTTCAAAATTACACTTTTATAATCTCTTTGTTACACTTCTAAAACATGTTAGTTATATTCATCTCACTTGTTAGTTATATTAATCTCTTATAGTCTTAAAGGTTACACATGTTAGTTATATTAATCTCTTTAAGGGTGTGTTTGGATAGCAAAAGTGGAGGGAAAAGAAGGGGAGGGGGAAGGAGGGAAGGTAAAGGGAGAGAAGGGAAGGGGAGAGGAAAAGGAGTGTGGGTGTTTGGATACAATTTCCCTCCAAATCTTGCCTATTGTGGAGAGATTTTGATTAGGCTTGGAAGAGAGAAATTGAATCCCTCCAAATCTCTCCCCCTTCATTTCCCTCCACCCTCATTTGCTATCCAAACAANNTTCTTTTCTCTCCAAATTCCTCAATCCAAACACACCCTAAGGGTACACTTTTTTAGTCTAGAAGGTTACAATTTTTAAGTCTCCAGGTTACAGTTTTGTTGGCTCAGAGTTACACTTTGATAGACAGCAAAGTTACAGTTTTAAATTCTTCAAGGTTACACTTTTATAATCACAGTGTTAGAGTTTTATAGACTTCAATGTTACACTTTTAAATTCTTCAGAATTACACTTTTATAATCTCAGTGTTATACTTAAAATTACACTTATTCCACATTTGCCGGATAAAACATATCAGATATTTGTTTTTAATTTTAACTTTAAGTAATAAGATGTCTAACCTCTGTTGAAATTAACGTCATAATTCTTTCCTCTCTGTGCACCTTTTACGGTTGTCACTTCTAGTTCTCATCTCTCTTCAAATCCCTCTGCTTTACACGTATGTATTGAGTACTGGACCTCTTCTTGGAAGGTTCTGAACGTTGTATGGGTGTAAACTTTTGCCTCGTGTTTCTCTAAATCCAAACGTGTGATAGTCATTGGGGACGAGTGTTTATTATCGTTGTCAAGCCTCTTCTGTGTATGTCTTTGTTGGCTCATAGCACTCTCAAAGCGCATCCAAAATTCAACCAACGTACCTGACTTATGCTTAAATCCCTTAAAAAAACTATTTTCGCTCTCTGATCTTTGCGTTGTTCTCATAACACCCCCATCCTTAGATCTCTGGAATGTGCCTTGACCCACTATTTCCTTATAGTGTATGTGTCTGCAAACCAATCATTGTCACCGATTCCATGCTTTTGAACCATGAAAATACACTGAGCATCAAATTCTTCTGCTTCAAGATCTTCATCCCACATAATTTCATTTCACAGTATCATAAAATCATGATAATCGTCCCTCGTTACGCTAAACTTACATGGTACCTTTTTAAGTATATGCCACATATAAAATCGGTGTCTTGCTGTCTTGAAAACAAGCGGGACAGATTTAATAATACACAGACCCTGATTGGTGATAATACATTATGGTTCATTCCCCAACGTGGCAATCAAGAAATGGCTGAAAACCCAATTGAACGATTTATAGTCCTCATTTGCAAAAAGTGTCCCGCAAAATGTGATTGATCGTGCGTTTATGATGATCTACACCGGCGAAGGGGGTGAAAACCATTGAATACTTGTTGGTCCAGTAAGTTGGGTCGAACGACACCGCATCGCCAAACAGAGAGTAATTCTTTCGGGCAATACCGACAGTCCATATAGCCCTTGTAAGACTACCATCACTGTCGACATCATAGTCATAGTATAACCCTTCCTGGTTTCCAGCCATCTCTTTAAAGTAGTCCACAAAAAACTGAGCGTCCCGTTCATGAATGAAACATTTAATATCTCGATAAAAGTTATTAAAATCATTTAAGCTGGCTCCAATATTATCAAACCCATTGACGTGTTCCTTGATCATTTTGTACGTCCTCGTTGCTCCAATCTTCAACAGTGAATAAAAAAACTAAAATTTAATATTGTTTTAAATTTTTCCGATCAATATTCAAATACTAGCAGAACAGGTATAAAAGACTAACCCCAGAGTTATATAAGATTATTATTTTATGATAATCAGTTATGTTGCGCAATAACTTTTGAAATTCCCTATCCCTAATTGAGACAAGCTCGTGGTTGTGACCCTTATGAAACATGTCAATTAATAATAGACTATTTTTCATGAATAACCTAATCCTTGCTCTACATCCCACCTTTCTGACAGCTGTTCTTCTGGATGAACTCTCACCATCACCTTCTAGGTGTAATTGTTTCCCTTTAGGATTGAACCCCTCACGATTACAAACCAACAGCTTCGACTTTATCCGTCCGTCCCGCCTCCTCAATTTCGAAAAACTCTTGTCCAACGTACGGTGTAAACTTGTTTTCAACTTCCCTACACAATTCACTCATTTGGCTTCTTCCCTCCATTGTCATCAAAATTAAAAATATAAAAGTTACAGTTCTGTAAGCTCAGAGTTACACAGATGTAAGAGTTACACTTCTTCAAGGTCAGAGTTACACTTCTTTATGAACAGAGTTACACTTATATCAGTGTTACACTTCTTTAAGGTCACAGTTACACTTCTGTAAGGTCAAAGTTACACTTATATCGGTGTTACACTTCTACAATATCATCAAAATTAGACATGAATTTTTAAGAAATACACTTATACAAGCTCAGACGTACACATATATAAGAGTTACACTTCTTCAAGGTCAGAGTTACACTTTTTTAAGGTTAGAGTTACAATTATATCAGAGTTACACTTCTACAATGTCACAGTTACACTTATACAAGCTCAGAGTTACACTTATATCAGAGTTATAGTTTTTATCACATCAAAGTTTCAGTTTTAAAATTACACCTGGAAATTTCAGAAATTACACTATTCAAAACATCAAAGTTACAGTTCTCTAAGGTCACAGTTATACTTATACAAGCTCAGACTTACACTTATATCAGAGTTACACTTCTACAATGTTACAGTTACAGTTATACAAGTTCAGAGTTACACTTATATTAGAGTTACAGTTTTTATCACATCAAAGTTTCAGTTTCAAAATTACATATGGAAATTTCAAAAATTACACTATTTCAAAACACCAAAGTTACAGATCTGTAAGGTCACAGTTATACTTATACAAGCTCAGACTTACACTTATATCAGAGTTACACTTCTTCAAGGTCAGAGTTATACTTTTGTAAGGCCAGAGTTAAACTTATATCAGAGTTACAATTTTTAGCACGACAAAATTTCAGTTTCAAATTACACATGGAAATTTAAGAAATTACACTATATCAAAACACCAAAGTTACAGTTCTGTAAGGTCACAATTATACTTATACAAACTCAAAGTTACACTTTCAAAGTTACACACGTACAATTAAACATGAAAAAACATTAAAGTTACCCATTCCATGATATTCAAGTTTCACTTGCATGGCATCAAAGTTACACTTTCATAATCCAAAGTTACACTTTCATAAACAAAATTTATACTTTAAAGCTGTAAATACAAATTCAGTGGCAATTAAAATTGATTTTCCTTGATATTTAACGCTTTGTTCATGGCTTAACAACCATATTATGCCCTAAAATGCGATAAAGATGAGTGGATTTGAAAAACCCATAAAAAATTATTTACAGCTTGATAATATAACATGTTAGAGATCTAGCATATTAAATATGAATAAACAAAAAAAAAAAGAGTAAAAGAATACCATTGTTGTCTTCTACAATCTGCTTTTCTGCCATTATCGTATCTGTTTTTTTACGAATATATGTAAAGATTGTGTTTTTGTGATTTTTTTTGTTGCTAAATATTGATCTTTTAGAATTTTTCTGGGGTTTTTGGCGGAAATTGAGAGGAAAATGATGGAGAAATAAGGAAGTGTAAGAAAGAAGGAATGAGATAAAGTGAAAGAGTAGGTTAGAAGAGGAAAACATGCAAGGCATGGAGAAGAACAATAGTACTATCATGCAACCTCTCTCATGATATTAGCTTTTTCCCTTTTTTTTGTAGCCTAGAGACCCTACCTTACCTTTTAATATCAACCATTGATCTCCTTCA